>JBBUKS010000017.1:4358285-4368439 GCA_038050645.1 Hedychium gardnerianum
ATAAATAGAGGTTATGTCCTCTAGTTTAGCACAACACACTTTGTACTTTTAATTTTATTTCTATTTTCCAAGTATGTTCTTTCAAAGTCTATAAGAGACTACTCCGCCTTCACAAAGGAGATCTTAGTAAATCTTTCATCTGTCTTGGATTAACAACCACTTAGGTTGTAACCAAGTAAAATCTCTGTGCCTCTTCTATTTTTATGTTATTTATTTTTATTTAACTAATGTGTGTGTCTTTGCTTAGCAAGAAGCAAAAGAAAGATTTAATTTTATATTGCAGGCTATTCACTCCCTTTTAGCCGGTCTATCCGATCTTACATAAACTACCTAGTCGACTGGACGCCCTCTAGTTCCTGTAGAGGGGTCAAATATGTTCTTGACCCGACTCGCTCGGGTTGTTGATAACCTCATTTCTCGGTCGCTTGAAAGATTATAAGGTTGCTCGTTCGCTTCGATCGCCCTGACCCAACTATGGTCTCTTGGACCTTCTAACTTCACCTGCTCAGAGTTATCACTAACTAGTAGTCCCGGACTCCTTCCAGTCATTTGAAATCATTGAACTTTGCTTCCTTGTAGTTATTACACGTAATCAGTAGGATATAGTATATAAAGTTACTCACACTTGCTTGATTAGATTTTGACCCATCTATTTTGGGTTGCCAAGCCACCTTTCCCAGCTGCTTCCACTTGGACTTTGTTTAACAAATAGTCATCTCCCAATTAATTCCACATACTTAGACTTGTTTTCCAAGCAATCAGTTCCAAGCTGATTCTACATACTTTGACTTATTTGCCAAATAATCAGCTCAAGATGATTCCACACACTTGGACTTGTATGCTTGATTTCCAATCAAGACTTAGCTCCTGCCTAATTACTAACTAGGACTTCATCACCTACTCCACTCGCTAGGATTTTTTTGCTGCCTAGCTTTACTCTTTTAGACTTTTCCAATACCTAACTTCACTTGCTAGGACTTTTTCTCTTATCAAGAAATATGCTCCTGTACACTTGACAATGATCCATTATATTTCAACAAACTTAACTTTAACCTTAATTATAAATCAAAATCTTGGGTTAAATGTTATGCTCCCAGCACCAATAATTGCTCGACAAACAAGTACAAGTGGAATCAACTGGGAGCTATAACTTGACAACTCAAACTAGATGGGTCAGTTGGAAGTTGGACATCTACTCAAAGTAAGTGTGAATAACTTTAAATCTTATATCATACTTATTATGTGTAACAACTGCAGGAAAGCAAAGCTCGATGGTTCCAGGCGATCGAAGAGAGTCCGGGGTGACTAAATGGTGATAACTCTCGACGAGTCAAGTCAGAGGATCTAGGTGACCGTAGCTGGGTCAGGGTGATTGGAGCATAAGGGCGACCAGAGCAACTTCCATGCAACTAATAAAGGATGAAGTTCAACGAGCCGAGTGAGGCGGTCAAGATGAGATTAGATCATACCCAGGCGACTAGAAAATGCATTCGATGTTATCTACTAGATAGATGTTGTAGTTACATCAACATCATTCAAGCGACCCGGGAGGCTCCAGTCAACCAGAGAGTGACATGTCAGTAATAGAAGAGGGCTATATAAAAGGTCTCGAGGCAGAGCTTTGAGATATTTCAATACGTCAATTCACTTTCAATATTTCTTTATATTCGTTCTCTTGTGATCTCATGCTTTTTGTGCTGTGACGACGACGCGCTGCAACCTCATGCTTCATTTATAATCGGCAACACTTAGAGTAACAATTTTTTTCCCTTGTATTGCCATATCTAATTTTAATTTGTGCTTAATTTTTAGATTTTTTTTGTAAGATTTTTTCACCTAGAAGAAATTTAGAAGTAAGATTTTTTTTTATAAAGGTAAATTGTATTAATCAGTTAGGATCTTACATGGGAACAGCTTAGGAATCGAAATATATGTGTTTACACTTCCTAAACAATCACTCAATATTGAGCAACTCTCCTTTATATTGCCTTTTATTTCTAGCTTGCCAAATCAAATAGAGCATACAAGTGATACCAAGATGTCGAGCTTTGGTGAGGCAACTGTCCCTACAATGTCGTCCCAGGTTGTCCATCATCTCTGCTACCGTTCCGAAATCACGTGGTATGTGTAGTCATGCTCTTGTTCGATCCCATAGTGGTCTTACCACCCGACATTCAAAAAATAGATGTGTCGCTATTTCATCCATTTGTTAGCATAGTGAGTACAACTTACTTTCTACATATAATATATTGTCTTTGCAAGTTGCCAAGTGAAAAATTGATGTTTGAGCATTATATATGCCTTCCATACAACCTTCGCCCAAACCTTCTTGGTGCTTCACAAACTCATGAATTCATATGCATCTTTTACTCCACTTCGTGATTCTAAATCAAACCAAATTTGTAGGAGGTGTTCGGCCTACTGTGGGGAATCAGCGATATCCAGTAGATGTATTTGGATCTGCTCTAATCGTTTCACAAGTGGACTGTTCGATATCTTTGATCGTCATTCCCACAGATTGGTATGTTGGAGATACTGGTGGTGAACCTAATGCATCCAAAATGAATTTTTTTTCCGGTGAATATTCCATAAAAACTTACATAGAAGGGCGGAGTTCTAAGATCATAAGTCCCGCAGTTCATAACCACCTTCTTCCTTTGCTAAGCACATCATTGCCCATGATATAGGTGGGTGTTTGGTTGACAAAACAAAAGAGCGGCATATCACATATATCTTGTCTATAACTGTACACGGTATCGGTAGGATGGAGAACTAAAAACACTCTATACCCTGGAGCACCGCCTTCATCAATTCTAGCTTACCTGCATAGGAGAGAGTTTGCTTTGGCCAAGTCTCAATCTTCCTCATAATAGCCTCCATTATAGGCCCATAATTACTCCAAAATTTTATTGTCGCTAAAGGAATATCGAGATAACGGAAGGGGAATGTCCCTCTTTGGAATCCAATGATCTTAAATAGCCTCTCTAATGTCCGTTCACTTACTCTTGCCAAATATATATTTGATTTGCCAAGGTTAGGGATCAAACCAGCCCGCTTCCCAAAATCCTCAACACAATCCTCAATCAATTTGATAGTTGACTCATCAGCCCATGCAATAAAGGCAAGTCATCTACGTAGGCTAGATGGGTAATCTTTGTTCCGCCGCACCTCAGATGAAAATGATAGCCAACTAGTTCTGAGGTAGCCTTTAACAATCGTGAGAAAATCCTCAGACATAATCCAAAAAGAAAGGGGGATAACGGATCTCCTTGTCTTAGTCCCCTTCTCCCTTTAAAGAAATCATACACCGCGTCATTTACGACCATAGAGAATGAGATAGTTGTGACGCATTCCTCTATCCATCCAATAAATTTCTTTAGAAACCCAAAGCCTCTAAGAGCTGCTAGTAGGAAAGTTTAGTTTACCGAGTCAAAAGCCTTATGGAGGTCCACCTTGAGAACACATCTTGGTGAAATCTTTGTGCGTTGCATACTTCTGTAATAGTTCTTGTGTCAGATGAATATTCTACGCAATAGATATCCCCTCCACATATGCGTCTTGTACTAGATTAAATAAACTGCCCATGACTCCTCTCAAACAATTTGCCAACACTTTGGAGATGATTTTATATACCACAATGCAACATGATTTTCGCAAGTGTACGGTTGTCGTCAAGTAATAAAAATATCAAATTCATAGGGACTATTAATTAAACACTAATTGAGATTGTGAAGCAAGTTATCTAGACAATTAAAAGGTTGGTGGGAGTCACGAACGAGAGAATTAGAGAGACATGAGAATTAGAAAGAGTTGACAAGGGAATCTGAGTTGGGAAAGTGATTTTAGGACTTTGATTTCGCTATGATAGTTGTTAACATTCTAAGAGTTGTTTACTTTCATATCTCTACGTATATTCACATATAGGTATAACTATCCTAAGACTAAACCAAGATGTCTACCAAATCCAATGCCTCTTGGCAAGAAGATCACATAGTGTCCGCTTAAAGGATTACCCCTATCACGAGGGCTCCACGGTCATACAACTAGTTGCCTCCCATACGCATGACCTCAAATTGGGGCAAACCCGCTTTAAATCCTAAGATAGTTATCACTTCATGGTTAATCCACCTAAGTTCTAGACAATAATACTAGAAAGTCAGATTAAAGGAATACCCTTATCACATAGGGTTCCACGGTCATACAATCTAGATTATTCTCTCTACAAGGCGATGGATAAAGAAGAACATAGAACATACATGTCATGGAATAGGGAAAGAAATAATTACTTAGAACAAGTGTCAACAATTACATTGTAATTACTACCTAATCCTAGAATCCAGAGAATACTCCATGGCGAAGAGAGAACTATCCAAAGACAAAGAAGAAAACATTATTACAATCCAAATCTGAGAATAAGGGCAAAGAAATACTTAGCAAGGAGATTGTCGATGTCTTCGGAATGTCTTCTTGCTCCGAAAGTGGTCAGATCGTTATGACTCCTTGGATGGTGGCTCTAGTATTTCCCCAAAGGGGGAAAACCCTCCTCCCTCAATTAGGGGACTTTTTGGGTCTTTTATAGTCCTCCTAACTGTTAAAAATGGTTGGGAAAAAAAAACCCCACATGACCCCAGCCTATAACGCGACATGGCCGTGCCATGTTGGCGAGACACAACTGGGCCATTTTGGCACGGCTAGACTGTGTGGGAATCTGCCAGTTCTCCAAGAAGAGGTACAGTAGTGCCTTTTAGGCACGATCGCGCCGTATTGGCTTCTGTGGGAGGCTAACAATCTCTAGACGAGGCACGACCGATCAATGTTGAATGCTAAAATCTTTTTTTCTCCTCCATTTTTTGGTCAGTTTCGCCTATAGAAAATTGCCCGTGTCATGGGACACGGCCAGTACATATTCCTTGCTTCCACCTGCCGCTCTAATATCGATAATACTCTTTTTTTTTAGAAACACGTCCTATCAATCAAAGTACAAGGAGCAGTTATCCGAATTAAAAGTATAAAAAATAATAAAAAGAATATGTATGTATGCAAAATATGCTCATGTAATGATATAAAATGTATGCAAAATATTACTAAGAAGTATGCATGAATAACACTCATCAACTACCCATGACTCCTCTCAAATTATTCGCCAACACTTTGGAGATGATTTTATATACAACTGTACAACATGATATCTGTCCATAATCTGACATTCAGAGCATGGTCTGACTTTTGAATCCACACAATTATCGTGTGGTTTATGTGTTTCAATAGTCAGCCAGATTCAAAAAATTCCTAGACTGCATCATATAAGTTTGTATGCACCGTCGTCCAAGCCGCCTTGAAAAATTTGCATCCATATCCATCTGGTCTTGGTGCTCGGTCATTTCCTATGTCAAAAGTGCTTCCTGTATCTCTTCATGTGTGATCGGTGCCTCCATATCTCGCTGTTGCAACTCTGGGAGTATCACCCCTTCCATCTGGCCACTCTTCGATGTATTTCCATTCCCATTAGAACCCAGCAGCATCTCAAAATGTTGAACAAACTCCCTGCCTACTTCTTGGATGCTTGTGGTCTGTTCCCTTGATGTTTTATTGATGGCCACTAGTGTATTTCTCTTAATATTTCTCTTTGACAAATTATGAAAAAAATCTATTGCATCAATCACTCTGCTTGAGATAAATACATTTTTCCTTCTGCTGATAGAACATCCTCTCCACCTTTGACATTTTGTTTGCAGTTTCTCTAAGTTTTTATAATGGTCAGGTAGGGTTTCACCACAAAAAATTCTTTGTTGTACAACCTCTAACTCATTCTATGTATGCTTTGCCTTCTCTAAAATGTGCTGAAAATATAATCTATTTAGTGTCCTGAGCTGCGGTTTTAGACTTGTGATTATTTGTGTCAATCGAAACTATGTTGTGCCAAAAATGGGTAATCTCCAAGAGTCCTTAACCAGTATATGAAAATCCTCATGCGTCCACATATTATTAAATTTGAATGGGTAGTTTTTGGACTGTTCTCCTCCCATCATGTCAATAATGCAACATGAATGAATTGAGAGGCAGCCTAATGGAAGTAATTCTGCATAGCTATGAAAATCCGCAAGCAATCATTGTGTGTTCACCAGTGCCCTATCAAGTTTGCTTGAGATTGTGTCATTTGTCCATGTCAGCCGACATGCCAGGGATAGTAGATCCACCAAGTCACATGATTGCATCATTTCCATCAAGTCTTTTTTGTCGTAGTGGGTTACTAGCATGCCTCCTTCCTTCTCCTGGGCCATTATCAATGCATTAAAATCTCCAAGCACCATCTAAGGATTATTAATTGCACCTCCAAGATCAGTGAGAGAAGTCCATAGTGGTCTCCGTGTCACGATACTATGCAGCCCATATATAAAAGTAACTAGCACGCTTCACCCCATAATTTTGCATATGATGCGACAATGAATGAGCTGCTCCTCAGTTCGTAAGGCATCTAGCTCCACCAAATTTGTCCTCCAAAGTAGCAATATACGTCCCCAATTAGATAATTGAAAATTATGTCCAATTCTCATACTTAGAAATCGTCGAGATAGTAAGTTTCTTGCATCATCTTCAGATAGTTTTGTCTCCAAGAGTCCTAGGATCGTAATTCATCTTCTATGAAGGAGGTCCTGAACCCCCTTTTGTTTTAGGGGCTTGTGGAAGCCCCTGATATTCTAGCAGGCAATCCTCATGGACTGTAATGGACACTTCGTGTCCGCCTCCTTCTTGTCACTTCCCTCCATTCCACTTCCTTTGTCATCCCATGTTTGTGTGTCCTCCCCTCAACATTCGGATATTCTTCGATGGTGGATGCTAGAAAGTTTGTATCATCACCTTTTGTATTGCATGTCCTCCGCTCCACCATGTAACTATTCGCCTCCACATTGCTCCATCCGGTCTGCAAGGTATTCCCGCTCCAACCGTCGTTGTTTCCTCCTTCTACAATCTTTGCCTCTGCACCTTGCTTGGGGTTGCTGTTGTGTACAATCTGCAAGTGCACGGTTGTCGTTAAGTAATAAATATTATCGATCCCACGAGGACCGTAAATCGAGTACTAGTTAAGTTAGTGAAATAGCTTATCTAGAGAATCGTAGATTGTGTGAATTGAGAGAGAGTCTAGAGCTCAGATCGCCAGAAGTCGATGGTGAAATCCGAAATTGGAGGAATGATCCGAGGATTTCGATTTCGCCACGACGATCGTTAACATACTAAGTATTGTTTACTTTTTATAGGATCGAACTCCACTCTAGAGGGGGTGAATAGCGTTACGAATTTTATGAGTTGATAATTTTAAAAATAAACAGAGTAAAAGTAGCACAATGAAAATAAATAAACTTAGTAGAATATCAGTTAACATATTATCAATTAGACCAAAAAGTAGACACGTGCAGCAGTAATAAAATATGATTCTTATTTTAAAATTTCTCTCAGATGGAGAAATCTTACAGATTTTTTTTTTTTAAAAAAATAAGCACAATATCAAAAAGAGGCAACAACAATAAATATAAACATTACTCTTGATGTTGATGTTGTCAATCAAAAATGATGCGCAGATTGAGTGATTTGAAATAGAGAGATCACTCTCGATGTCGCAATAGAGAGATCACAGAGAAGAATTCTAAAAGACTGAGTGATTTGAAAGCTCTACCTTGAGACCCTTATATAGTCTCTCTCTGTTACTGATGTGACACTTTTCGGTCGACTGGAGCCTTCCTGGTCACCTGAATCATGCTAATGTAGTTACAATGTCTATCTAGTAGATAACATCGTCCGGGTTCCCCGGTCGCTTGGGTAGGGTCAAAATTCATCTTCTACTGGTTGCCTGAAAGTTTCTCCAGTCGCCCGTACGATTTGGTCACCCGAACCTAGATATAATCACCTGTGTTGGTGCAGGGAGCAGCATAATCGAACCTATGTTTTGATGTTGTCAAAGGTTCAAAGTTAAGTTCTGTTATGATTTAATGGATTGATCAAGTTTGCAGGATGTTTAATCAAGAAAGTCCTAGTTGAGGCTAGGCAAGGGAAAGCCCTAGTTGTGTCTAGGCAAGAGAAGTCTCAGCAGATCTTGAAAATCAAGTAGGAATTCCAAATGAGTCAAGTGGACCTGACATCTGGCAGATGAATTTGACCCAATATTGAATCAAGAGGAAGTCCTGGCAGGCTGATCCGATGCTGAGCGGTTAAAGTCCAAACAGGTCTGGAGGACTCAATGTTTGACAGGTAAGTTAAGCTAAGCACCTGGAGGGAGTGCAGTGAGGTTGTGTCCCAGTAGGGATAAATCTTAGGTGTTGATCTAACTGAATAAATCAATGGAGGTTTTTAAGTTGAAAGCAAGACAGTCCTTATTGTCATACTATCATCTATTGTCTAACTAGGTTTTATAGGATCAACATGACCCCTTGAATTTCAAAAGAGTCATAACTTTTGACTTAGGACTCAAAATTAGGCTTTGTCAGTGGCCATGCGTGCAAAATTTAGAGATCTTTCAGTCAATTGAACTGATTAGTCGACTGATCAAGGGGATCGGTCAACTGAACCAAGATGATCAACAAAAATAGATTTGAGATCTGGCAAAGAAGGCAACAGGGGTTCAATCGACTGATAAATTGGATCAATCGACCTATCCATAAAAGGAAGTGACAAAGATTAGATTAAATCAACGCAGAAAAAGTATACATTGGATGAGTCGACGGATAAGTTTTATTAGTCGACCAATCAACGAAAATTACGGGATTAGACGGATCAGATCAGAGTAAAGAAGGAAAGACACGGGGTTTAGTCGACATATAGGAGGATCAGTTGACTTAAAGGTTCAGTCGACGGATAGAGTTTTTCAGTCGACTTAACGATGCCTATAAAAGAAGCCCTCGGGGTCCGATCCAAATGAAACCCTCTTTGTGTTTTATCTCGCTACTTGTTCTACTATTGTTCGTGCAAGTCTTGCTCCTATAATGCCAGAAACTTCACCGACAACTACGCCTCATCTACAATTCTTATTGTCGGTATATTTTCATAGTACTAGCATTCATTAAGGAGATAGTACTATTGTTACTATTTTTCTTTTTTAATTGTACGAGTTTGCTTCTTCTCCGAAAGTTTTCGAAGAGAAGAAATATAGTGATTACCCATCGAAAGCGGTCAAGATTGCTGTGTTTTGGAGTAGTAGTCGCTAGACTACAAACCAAGTAAAACTGAACTTGTCTTTTGTTTTATTTCTATTCCGCTGCTATAATACTCTATTTCGATTTTAGGAATACGAAAAAGAAAATATTTGAAATGATCGAGATTCACTCCCCCTCTCTCAACTTCTACGATTCAACAATTGGTATCAGAGCAAGACTGCTCTAAAAATACTTAAAAATCGTTCTAACTTTTTCTTTTAATTTTTTCTTTGTATTATTTCTTTTCACATATCTTTTTCTCGCACTACTAATCCCAAGACAGTCTTAGAAATTTCTCTTAGTTCATATTATTTTCCAAGAGTATGCCGATAACTCAACAAGAAGGTTTTAGTACCTCTCATTCATCTCTCTTCAACGACAAAAATTTTCATCTTTGGAAGAGACGAATGGAACATTTTTTAAAGAAGGAGATCAACTTGTGGATGATAATCAAGAAAGGTTTTACACTACCAGTCGACAAATACGGAGAATCACTAGAGATGGAAAAGTGGACCTCAAATATTAAAAGCAAGATTCAGGTTGACGCTCGGGCCACATACACTCTCCAGTGTGGATTGACGGATGAATAAATCTACCGGGTAGGATCATTCGAAAACTCCAAGGACTTATGGGATAAGTTGGTAGAAATTCACGAGGAAACATATGCTTCAAATGTAATTAAAAATAATCTTGAGTTAAATAATTTATCTAATAATAAAATACAAGACAACAAATCATCTTCGGAAGAGTTGGATCTAGAGGAACCAAAGCAAATGAAATTCATGACACATATCGTAAGAATCTAAATTGAGTCTGAATCAAAGTTCGATTTCGAGTCCGAGAGAAGCCACGGGTCTGTATCAGTTTCAGAAGGACTAGATGTTAAATACGGCAAATAAAATAATTAAAATATGTGCGTTGATCGGAGAATAAGCTTAAAAGAATTTCTTGGAAATTTTAGAAATTTTC
>JBBUKS010000017.1:4368539-4382097 GCA_038050645.1 Hedychium gardnerianum
AGAAGACTTGAATCTGAGCTAACAGTTGTTCAAGAAATAAAGAAAGAAATGGAGCAGATCAGGGAAATGGCAATCAAACTTGCTGCGGAAAATCTACAGCTTAAACATGATGTAGAGGAATGGAAAAAGAAAGCACAGGACCTCCAAGAAGAAATGCTATCCCTAGATCAGTTAACTATGGAGAAAAGAGATCTTCAAAGAGAAGTTTCTGAACTCCAAGCTCAGAAGAGGCAGCTTGGAAAAGAGATAGAAGAATCAGAGGAGGTCAACGTCCTAGTCATAGAGGATACTCAGAAGGTATGCTCACTTGAAACCTGACCATCTGCAGAGGCATGTTGATAGACTAACCCAAAGTTTGGGGATGCTTTCCCAAAGTGCTTTTGAGGGCCAAAGCACTGTTGGAGTTAACTAACATGTTTAGTAAATTCAACTACTATAGTTCTTATACTAGAATCACTCTGTTCCCAAAGCTACATTTCCCGTGCAAGTTAGAGAGTGCTTACTAAAACTACTTTGCCATGGGAATTTTTAGATTTTTTTTTAAAAACTAATATAAAACTTGAGTAAATACTAACAATAATATTAAATACTATAAATATTAATATAGAATATGAAAATAATATGAATTTTGTTTTTACAATATAGTGACTTATAAAATATTTAAAATTTTACTATTTCCATAATTAGCACAAAATTGAATACCTAGAAAATTAATGAAGCAAAGGAAAAAATAACTTATGGAGGAAAAATAAAACTTTTCCACCCAGAGGAATAAACTCTAAATTTATTAACTTAAAGTTGTATATATATATATATATATATATATATATATATGAGATTCTAACCCTTTTTATATATTGACAATAAAAATATAACAAATTATAAAATTTTAAAACAACTTAACCAACTTCAACTTTTCAACAATTTTAAAAAGAATTTTAAAATTTATTCACGGTTGTGTAATTCACCGCCAGTGAGGATCCCTCTCCAAGTGAGTTGTTGGCTCCTATTTTTGGTTTATCACTTCCAAGCATAGGGAAAAATAGCTTCACTAAATGTGTCGCTTTCTCATTATTGTTTTCTTTGAATGTCACTTTGTTTCTCGTTTTACGTTTGTCTTCATTTTATTCCTTTTTCATCACTCTTTCCAATGAATAAAAGAGTTTGTTATAGGGCAAGAATATTATCTAAACCTTTTTTTTTTGAAATCTTGCATTACTAACGAGGTTTAAAATTTCGTGACGTGCCGAGTGAAATGGACGAAATTTGTCATTCCACCCGCCACCGCGTGTCGCCACGAGGTCGGAGTCGCAGAGGCTGCTGCGATCCCATTTTTTTTTTTGTATTTTTTTTAATATTTAGATTAAAAAAATTATTTTTAGTTAATATATTTTATATTTAAAAATTACTGAAATCATATCAACAATATGATACAGTACTGAAATCGTATCGTTTTAATTCGGGACTCCAATATGTTTCGAAATTTTAAATCATCATTACTAGTTTATATGTTTGTTTTTTTTTGTTTATCTTTTAGTTTATATGGATATATGATGAGTTATGATCTGAGAGCCTAAATGGTGGTTAGTATTGAGTCAATTGGTCTCTAAATAGGTCAAGTTAAACGAGAGGTTATTTTAAGATTACATTGTTAAGGGCCTCATCTAGGTATCATGGAAGGCATCAAGGGTTCTTTTAAAATGTTACTAGAGAAGGATCGAGTTATTCAAAGGTTTAGTTGAGAACAAGTCTTTCATTTCAACTAAAAGATCATTAATAGTAAGTGAACTCGAGTTGAGATATTGTCTTTAGTTCACTTACCTAGGGTTTTTGGGAGGTTTTATATACTTATTAAGTAGTCATCTCTTAAGATTTGGTAGGACATTTTTCTCATCAATTATTTTTCATTCCAAAACAATGTGATTAGGTTTCTATCCATCTTGGTCACTAATAGTCTAGATAAATTGCCAATTAGTGGATCCACTAAGTGTAGATTTGACAAATTATATTAATCTAGTGGACTTCATGCAATGACAGTCAAAATAATTTTTTATGTTATCTAACTAATCAAAAAACACATCATGTTTCATTCTTCCATAAAAAATAGAGGAGCACCTGTCCTAAAAAATATAGGTTCACAACAATTATTTAATTCTTTTCCTAGACGTGAGATAATATAATTATGACTTGTGTATAAGTTATTCCTAAATTTCAAATTGTTTGAAGAATAATAATTGCTAGAATCATTAGAATGGTTCGTTCTAGTCTTCATAAATTTAAGCTTGTTGTTTGCATGAGTATAAGGTGCTGACCATAGAACGTCGTAGGCTAAGCGTGACATCGAGGATGATTTTAGATGTGGCTCACTTCAACTTTGTGAGTTAAAAGGAATCTAGAAGAGGATGGTTAGTTGGATGGAAAAGGAGATGAATTGTCGAGCAAAGGGATCGTTGGATCTCCTGCGTTGGGTTGTGATCAGATCAACTACGGCTAGGTAGCAGCCGGATCTGCTACAACTAGGGATAACAATTGCATCTACCGTTGGGTGGCAAACAGATTTCTTGCAACTAGCACCAACAATGATTAGATTTGCCAATAAAGGTAACAATTAAATTTAGGGAATGGTTGTTGCAAGCAACCACACGTGTAGGGTGCAACAATTTGCGCAGATTAAGCAGCAGGGTTATGTGTGCTAGGAAGTGACACCATGGATGCAGGTCAAAAACGATGCAGCAAAACACGAAACTTCCTGCAGCACTGAGCTCCAGCCGACGACTTTGTAGGAGCAAAGTGGTGGCTCATGAAAAAGATATCAGCAGGAAGAAAGAGGCAGTGCTAGGCTCGGCAGGAGCAACAAATAGAGTTTTATCATCCTAATGAGTATTTGTATCGTTGGATAAGATACAAATAACAACAAAAGATGGTGAAGAAACAGGTAGAGGAAGAGGTGGAGGAGGCTAGAGAGTTTTTTCTCTCTTTTCTTTCCTTTTTTCCTTTTTTTTTTTGGCACCTCTTTTTTTTACAGTAATAATAATCTTTTCGAGTTATTGTTACTACATTAAGGTTTTCTTCTTTTGGGGGGTGGGTCGAAAGAATTTTGTGATAAATTGAAAAAAAAATACATGACCTAGAATGGAAGTGGTGGATGAGCGGATGCATAGGAAAATAGAATGGACAAACTATTACCAAGATTAAACCACTAAGCTTCGGCTCTAAAACCAATTAACCCAAACTAAATCAAACCTTCAAATCACACAAAAGATTGAGACAAATTGATAAATTGAAGCAAATAATTATCGCACAAAGATAAAATATCCTCACCAATATTGGAAAAGTGAAAGTCACAACTTTTCCGGACTAGATCTTAAACAAACTAGAAAATAAATAGTTCACATAAGAAAAATATGCTAGACAATAATTGAAAATATAATTATCCCTAATTAATTACCAAAAAGAGAAAATATGATAATTCTAGATTACTAAACGACAAAAAAACAAATTTCAAATTTAATTATAAATGTGCCAATGAATTATTCTCTATCTTTTGAAGATGTGTCAATCTCAAAATATTCTCTAACTTCTAATTTTGTTGAAGCTGAGAAACTCTCAACTCTCAAAGCAACCACTAACTGCCATAATGATTCAAGTCCAACTAAAATAAAATGTAGCATAAGCTAAGCATATAGAAAAGGTACCAATTATCAAAGTGACCAGCCCATTGTTGACATGTAAGCATGTCAATTCAGACTTGAAAGATCAGAAAAATTACTAAGTACGTATTCCAGTAGAAATACAAATGAATTATACAAATTTTTAGCCAATATGAATACATAAGAAAGTGCTACTGAATTTTACTATAGCATACCTTGTTTAATTGGAGCCACTTGTTTATACATTCGGGATGGTATTTATGCTTGCAAGAAAGCACCACTAAAGAATCACCATCTTCATATTCTAGCCGGCATATAGGACATCTGTCAAAATCATTTAATTGTCACATAAAGGATAACATCTTAACAAACCATGCATTGGCCAACAATACTATAAGCCTGTGGGGTATGTGCATACTGCTCAGCCTTGTCATCATGCATATTTTCTGCTTTGTAACTTCTGGAAGGCAGAGCAGCAATTGTATCAGAAGAAAGGCCTCTGCTTTCAGTTCCAACTACTTCACCTAGGGCAACCAATTCCTGAACAAGAGAGATCAAAGAAAAAATTTAATGATATTCTAAAAGATGAGCCAAGTCTTTTGGCTAAAAGATTTACCTCATATGAGTATTCATCTGGATCAAGTTCTTGCCAAGCATCCTGAGTGAGAAGATATAATATATAAGGTGACATCGGAACTTTGTGATTCTAACTTCCATTGATCTAGGATTTGGCTGTTTTAAGATGTACAATTAACAATTTTGATAAGAACATGCAATTCACTGAATTGGCCTTCAAATCTTGAAGCATGCATCTGGACTTTGACCTTCTTTTACATGTATTCATAGCGTTTACAAAAGTAAAGAAACCAATATAATGACATATTTTTTCCTTCTTCATTTGTAACAATTTTTGATACATCTAGTGCAATATAAATACCAAGAATCCATGAAAAATTGTTTCCTTTGTTCCATCAACTGATTGATGACTTTTATCTTACTAAAGGTCAGTCAAAAACATCCAATTGGAAACAAAAGATAAAATGATGGCCAATAGAAGAACAGATAGGCTAGGTTCATGATAGAAGGAGCTGATCACTTGACAGTCCATCAATTTTTACTGGCCAGTGGATTTCCCTCGGTTCAGGCATACAAATCCAGCAACCATTAAAAATATTTTACCAATCAAAACAAAGTAGGCCAATCATTGTTTGTGCATGGATGACAAGAACATCCTATATCAGAAATCAAACATGGACCTCAGCAGAAAATGATTCTGAATGTGTTCACCAGATTTTGTAATGAACATCAAAGCATATAATTTGAGTGAGGTTAAAAATTCAAAGTTAATAATCCGGCGCATATTTATTGATGCAGTGCAAGACACCTTTTTGGCACGTTGGGATCACTCAAATAAGGCAAGTATCCAAATTGATAGACTTTCAAGCAAATTCCTTCAGTTTGGCCTTCAAATTAACATTTTTCTATTTTTGGTAAAATTATGTATTAGTAATAAATTGGCCTAGGAAAATCAAAATTCAATTTCCTTATTGTTTAGGCATGATATTATATTTTTATTTTGTTAAATATGTACTGTCCATGTTGGGAAATATTTTCCGGATTCAATTATTGTATCACGTTTTATAAATACGGGTGTAGTTTCTGATTAAGGGGACAGTTCATGATTAAATAAAATTATTCTAAGTGTTATTATATTTTTGAGATTTCTATTAACATCAGTTGATATCAAAGTCGAGCTATGCTTCCTATAATATGTCGCCTAGAAAAGATTCGAGTTGTGCCACTGGAGGAAGTTTATAACAGTGACCAAATTGCAGAACTTGTGGTCCGACTCCAACAAATGCAACAAGAGATGCAACAAACATGCTCACAACACAACTTGGAAATCTAAATAAGGATCCAAGTCCACAACGTATGGAGGAGGGACTTGTGATAGAGGAGGAGCACCTTTGGTAAGGCGGCTATGACAACCTAAAAGGAGACCAACAATTCAATTTGTCATAGACGTGACGATAATCGACGATGAGAGGCTGGGATTCACATTAATATTCCTAAATTCCATGGCAACCTACAACCTGAGGAGTTTTTAGATTGGATCGCTAAATTATATACTGGATTTCAAGAAGTTCCAAAAGATCGAATGGTGCAGTTAGTGGCAACCCAGTTCAGGGGGCATGCTAGTGCATGGTGATAATTGAACAAACTTCAAAATTCAAGGATAGGCAAGGACAAAATTACTTCTTGAGCCAAGCTACAGAAACATATGCGAGCAGTGTTCCTTTCTCATCTATCACTTGCTTGCTACACATAGATTCTGAAGATTAGTTATTCGATATATCAAGGGTTTGCAACAAAATATTCAAGATTCTCTTAACCTATTCAACCCCATCTTCATTTCTAAGGCATACAAGAAATCATTACAAATGGAGAGGAGATCCAGTCGGCGTACAAATTCTAGAATTTCTAGCCAAGAGAGGACATTAGATCCATCAACAATAATAATGGCACAGGAAGCAATTCAACTCCGATTACCCCACTGATTACCAACCAACAACCCAAAAGCAATATGTATCATGGTTGTGGTGAACCAGAACATTGGGTGCAAGACTGTAAAAGGGCTGGCAAGAGGCCTTCGTTGATGATGGACACACAAAAAAAACTATGGGCACAGATGAGGATGTTCATGATAAGAACGAAGGCAATAATGATAATGTAAGGGAAGAGGAGTATGTGAGTGATAATATAGGTCCATTATTGGTGGTGCGGCAAACTTATCTTCCACTAAAGGGGGCCTGATAATGAATGGTTGTGAACCAACATCTTTCAATCAACATGCATATTTAATGGGTGTGTAAATCTGTGATTGATTTAGGAAGTTGTAAAAATGTGATTTCTAAAGAATTAATACAAAAATTGAGTATCAAGACTAAAGATCACCCCGATCCTTACACATTTGCTTGGTTGCAAAAGGGAAATAAGGTAAAAGTCTCTAAACAAGCTTTGATTTCATTTTCTATTGGAACAAATTACAAAGAACAGGTTTGGTGTGATGTGGTAATCATGAATATGTATCACTTACTATTAGAGAGACCATGGCAACATGACATGATAGACGAAATAATACTTACAATTTTATATTTCAATCAGAAAAGATAGTGGTGATGTTGCCCACAAAAGAGTCTATTAGTCATAAACCAAGGGTCAATCTATTATCTTTGCAAAAATTTGAAGATGAGATTGAAGAATCTGGCAGTCTTGGTAGAGGAATTTTCTAATATTTTTTGTCAACTTGCCAAAGGAGTTACCACCATTGCAAGACATTCAATATCAGATCCATTTACTTCCCCTACCCAACAAAGCTTGTATTCATGGGAAGGCTGATGATTTTGTCACTGGATTACAACAAGTTCATTCTCAAGTTCATGATAATAAGTTACAATCCTTGTATAAAGTCGCAATGGACTAGAAATGTCGACATGTGAAGTTCGATGTCGAAGACTATGTGGGTTGTCTTAACAAGGATTGTTTTCCTGTGGGGGAGTATAACAAGTTATCCAAGCGCAAGATTGGGCTAGTGGAGATTATTGAAAAGATTAATCCCAATGCATATCGTTTGAAGCTGACAAGTCGTATCCGAACACACGACCTCTTTAATGTTAAGCATTTAATTCTTTATGTTGAAGGGGAGCTTTGCACAATCATAAAGTTATTGTCGTGTGATCTTGTGGTCATGGGTTTGAATGCAAAAACAACCTCTTGCAATGCGGGGTAAGGTTGTATACAATAGACCCAATGTGGTCTGACCCTTCTCAGGATCCAACATTGACAAGAGCTTCATACACCCTTTTATTTGATTCCTTATGTTGGTGATTTGTCGTTTGACAACGATGGCATTCGAGGGTGAATTCTTTATATCCTAGGAAGAATAACGCGATGCAAGACGTCTCTTTGGCATGTTTGGATAACCCCCAAGGCCAAATAAGGCAAGTATCCAAATTGATGGATTTTCAAGCAAATTCCTTTAGTTCGTCCTTCAAATTCACACTTTTCTATTTTTGATAAAATTTTGTATTAGAAATAAATGGACCTAGGAATTGAAATTTGATTGTGATTTGATTTCCTTATTCTTGAGGCATGATATTATATTTTTATTTCGTTAAATATGTACTTTCCAATTTGGGAAATATTTCTTAGATTCAATTGTTATAGTTCATTCTGTAAATACATGCGTAGTTTCTTAAAATTATTCTGAGAGTTTTATTATATTATATTTTTGAGATTTCTTAGCTATTTTATGTGAATCAACAGGTCAATCCTATTTTCTATTTTTTTTAAAAAAAAATTAGCTATTTTGTGTGAATCAACGGTTAATCTTTGTTACCATATTCTTCCGTTACATCATATATATCAACCATCCTTCTCTAAAGTCTTTTGTGGATTGCCTTGTAGTTCATTGGGTTAACAATATCCCAAGACAGGCTTATAATTAGAGTTCTTATAACACTAGTAAGCCTTGAATCTAAGCCTATTTGTAACTCTAGTCAGTTTATCATATAGCTAGGATAAGAGCTACGTAGAATAGAATATTGTTTTAATTTTTTAAATACTGGTGTAGGTCAAAGACTTTTAAACCTTCGATGATATATTTGGATTAAGAGCACCCCTTTTTACTAAATCATCAAAAGGTCACCTCTTTTTATCCATATCAATTTTCTTCCCTAAATATCCTTCTAAACCGTCTTGCGCAAAAAATATATTGGTACATCAATCGGTCTAACATGCACACTAAATGAGTTATAAATTAAAAATATACATATAATAATAAAAAAGTAATATTAAAATTATTTTTTCTCAAATTTTGAATTTGAATATATAGATTAATTTAAGGAGACCATTAAAGTCAATCATGCTTTTAAAGTGACCAAAACCCAAAAAAATGATCCTAGATAGATTTCAGTAGCTTTTTAGAGCGCATTTATATGTCAGATTCAAAATTTGAGCAAAAAGTGGTCTACATCATTTTTGGACCAAATCTGTTAGATGACCCTTTTTGGTTTGATTATGGATAAAATTCAATATTCATAGACTCGTAAAGTATATCAATATATTTAAATTCAAATTTTGAACTGAAAATGACCTTTTGGATTAAAACAGCTACATGAGTTTGGTCATTTTAAAAGCATGGTTGTACTCAAATAGCATCATAAAGTAGATCTATATATTCAAATTTGAAATTTGAGCATAAAATGACTATGCAACAAATTTGGCTAACATTCCTACATAGCCATTTTAATATTTTTAAATGTATAATATTTAAAATATATATTTATTTAATTTTATAATACATATAGTAAAGGGTAGCCCAATGCACCAATGCGGGCCCCAAGGAAGGGTCGGATCACATTAGGTGAATTGTACGCAGCCTTACTTTACATTTTGCAAGAGATTGTTTCCGCGACTCGAACTCATGACCTCAAGGTCACATGGCAGCAACTTTACCATTGCTCAAGGCTCCCCTTCAAATAGTAATTTTTAAAAATTATATTACTTTGCTTTTTATAATTTAAAATATATATATTTTTTTTTTAATTTACCCCATATTGTAGTTTTGATCAAAGCCATTGCATAAGTTTGCTTAGGTGTATGCATTAAATCAATTGACCAATTGGTATGATATTTTGGACAAGCAAATTAGAGGAGAATTTAAGATAGGAAAAAGTAGTTGGGGCATCCTTTTGATAATAAATCAAAAAGGGACACTCCTTTAACAATTCTATAAAAAAAGGACAATCCTATGATTTGTACCCTAAACACAATATGCTCAAAGAATCTCTCCTATCAAGCATGCTCTCATATATAGTTAAGAGCACTTACAGTTAATTTGTTCTCTAATAGAGTGCATGTGAACTCTATTTGAGGCAGTATTGTCATCCGTTGTTGTAAATAACTTGACAAAGATTGATTGTAGTTCTCTTTGGAAGTAGTGGTGAATTCTTCTGCTATCTTAGAAGTAATGGTCAAATACGCCTTCAACTGCTTTGTCTTCTAACTGAATAAATTAGATTTTTTCACATAGTTTCCTCCCTTGGATTTTTGTCTAATCACTCTCTTCTTATACAACTACTAGAGTTAGACGGAGGATGAGACAAGAAGACCTCTCCGCCTATTCATGTATTTGGGTAGCCAAATTTCTTAGGCTGTGATACATCAAGCAAGCAAATAGAAAATCATAATTCCTTCAGGATTTAAATCTCAAGTTACCTCTTCTATGCTGACTCCTAGTAAACTTAATAAAACGGTTGGACATCTACTCCAAAATGGAAATCTCAAAAAAAAAATCAACGCGTTAGGAGAGTAGAAATAATACTAAAATATAGCCATGGAAGAAAACAATGAGGAAAGGAGACCTGTTTTGTTGTTCGAAGTATCATAGGTTTAAATGAGTGAAGAAATCAGTTATTTCCAAGAGGAGACAATCAAGCACTCACTTGTGAATTACTTCCATGGTCACCATGATCATCGGACGCCCCTTAAAAAAGAAATAAACTAATTCAATTCAAGATGGCAAGCCAATAGAAAGTAATAAAGTCCAAGTAGCATTTATCTCACATCCGCTCAGTCCAGCAAGGGCCATCAACCGAGCAGCAACCTCCCGCTCCTCGACATGCTGCAGTGCCCTTGCAAAGTCCTCGTCGTTTTCAAATTCCGCTGGATCTAAATCGGGGTCGTTGGCATCGAAGGCGTCCTCTCCCTCCTCGATTACAAGGTTCGGCTCATCTTCCACGCCTTCCCCATCTTCGTCCTCCTCCTCATAATTATAGATTCCAGCGTCAGAACTCTCGTAATCGCTACCATCAACGCCGTTCATACTCAGCATCGCGTACGCCCTCTCCTGCACGAGCAAACCAACCTCAAGACGTTCCACATGGTGACATATGATCGAAGAGTACACGAGAAAGGGCGATAGATCATCAGATGGATTGCCTGTTCCTGGAGAGCGCGAGCGAGGGCGAGGTCGGCATCGATCTGGCTGAGGCTGGTGAAGGGCATGCGAGGCGGCGGGACGGCCTCCGATGGGGGCTGCGCATCCCCGGCCGGCTGGGAAAAGATCGAAGGTGGATTAGGGTTACGGCTGTCTACTGCCGTGGTGTGTTTGCTACCGACGCCGCTTTCTTCCGCGTTCTGCATCGTCACGGTGCGAGGACGAGACAGAAAAAAATAGGAAGCAGCGTTTTAAATGTTTATATAAGGGTAAATATTAAAATAGCATTCTTTTTTATTAAATCATGAAAGTTGAGTTTTCAATTTAAGTCATTTTCACCGTTCACTTTAAATTCGCTCCGGTTCAATTGGATTTATTTATGAAAAGACGTCTTTAATATTTTATATTATCTAAAAAACATCTCATATTATCATATTATTCAAAAAGTATATTTTTTATTTTTTTAATAAAATTAATATTTTTCTTATTTTTTATTTGTATGTAATATTTTTTTTATTAAATTAATTTTTTTAAAATAAATACGGATCGAGTTTGTCGATATTAGTTTTGGAAGACTAATACTGTGACATTAATTTTTTAATATATTAAATTATATTATTTTTTAAAAAAATAATAAAAAAAATAAACATATTTAAATTTCAAAATACTAAAAAAAATTATAAAAATTAAAATTAATTAAATTAAAACTCTCTAGGTCCATTAATGAAATTTTGATCAAAATTCATCGATAAATCTAAATAATTATAATTAAATTAATTTCAATTCCTATGAATTTTTTAATATTTTAGAATTTAAATATATTATTTTTTTCTATTCTTTTATATTAGTGTTGGTTTTTCAATATCAGTATTATATTAATATTGATTTTGAAAGATATGATTCAAATTCGATCCCTATTTAATTAGGAGAGAGAATTTTTTTTAATTTAATAAAAAAAATATAATATATAAATAAAAAAGAAGAAAAACGTCATCTTTAATAAAATGAAGAAAAAAATATATCTTTTTGAATCGTATAAACTCTTAGAATATCTGTTAGATAATATAAAATATTAAGTATGTCCTTGATAAATTGCCGGGTTCAATTTGCTCACATGCCTTCGATGAAACTTGAGTCGGAAACGAACTCAAGGGTATTAAAACTCAAGTTTGATGATAGAAGTAGAGAATAGTTGAGGTGTGAAGGCGATTGCAGGTCTATTCACTTTTATAAATCTTCTTTGGGAGATCGAAGGAGTTTCATTGAAAATGTCTGATCAAAAGTGCTCATGATCATGACTAATGTTCAGACGATCAAAGTTAGAATTCAGCTGACCGAAAATATAATTTTACCATCAGATTAATATATATATATATATATATATATTTCTAAATAAATTCAAACTAGATAAATTAAGTCCAACTGAAATCCTTATAAGTTGATTGAAAGTCCAAATTTAAGCACTCAAAAATAAATTTTTATAAAATAATATTTTAAAAATATTTTTAAAATGTGCAGCCTTAAAAAAACATATTGATCTACTTGGTCTTTAACCTGAGGGGTCATTATTATTTTTAAGTATATAGATAAATTTAATCTCTAATCTTATCCTGGAAGCCCAAGTTTTAGCTTGGGAGCCCATGCTCTAGGTGATCAAATGCCACGATTGATTTGGAAGTATACGATTTTTATTTTTTAGCAGATTCGGAAGGAAATGTAAAAAAAAAATGCATAAATATCCCTATAACTCCTCTTTTTCTCTTTGGTCGATTTCTTTACTCCTTCATCCTCCTCACCCACCGACCCATTGCTCTTGTGATTGCTCCACCAATGACTAATCCTCTTTTTCTCTTCCATGTATGTTCTATAACTATTGATCCACGATTGCTCTCTCGATTGTTTCATAACAATTGCTTCGTAATTGCTCCCCCGATCCCTCTTTTTTTCTTCTGTTGATTCCTCTTTTTCTCTTCCATCGATCTCTTTTTTTCTTTTTCATGATTGCTCCATGATTACTATTGCTATGTAACTATTGTAAGTGTAAGCGATTGTTATCTTATGTACGATTTTGTTGTGATTTCAAGATTTTTTTATCACAATTAATTAAAATGCATGTCTAACCAATGTATTATTTGCCTATGATTAAAATACATGCTTAAATCCATCACAATTAAATGCTTAAGCCAGTCAAAAAGCTAGTTTGCATCACAGATGAAATGTTGACAACAAACGTAAACAGAAGAGATTGCTCCTTAAGATTTCTAATATGTGTTTCATATGGGAGAACCGTTTAGGGAGTTGCTAAGTACACTTACACTAGAGTAGGGAAGAAAGAAACCACCTTTTTGCCATTGTTGTTGATGAGGAAGTCCCTCTTGTCAGTAGAGAGAAGAGACATATGTCTCCCACCTCTTTGGCCGCCATTTCTTCTCTCTAGCTCTTTTTATTGTGAGAAAACAGCCGGCCCTAGCTGTTTGCTTTAATGTATCTATTTATTTTCACTTTCTAATTTTTATTCTATTAATTATTTGCTATTTATAATGGCAAAAAATAATAGTAATTAAATTTCTAAATATGCATGATTAAATGCTTAATCAAAGTTTTAAGTATATTATATGAGTTAATTGAAGATTTTTTACTAGATATATTAACACTACAAAAAATCAGGCAAATAGCGACGGAATTAGCGACGGAATATAGTTTCCGTCGCTGATTCCGTCGCTAATTAACCCGACGGAATACGTAACCCTAATTTATGTCGTGTTTAGCGACGGATATTCTATTCCGTCGCTATTTAGAGACAAAAAATAGGTTCCGTCGCTAAATCCGTCGCTAAATCGCCCGATTTAATCGTAAACCCTAATTTATGGCGCGGTTAGCGACGGATTTTATGTTCCGTCGCTAATTA
>JBBUKS010000017.1:4386500-4398366 GCA_038050645.1 Hedychium gardnerianum
AACATAATATAACTACATGAATCAATCCTTAAATCAAACCTCCAATCCATCAATTCAAAGGTGCCCAAGCTACAAACCAATACAACAAGTTCATATTCAAGCTTCTACACAAGCTAACCCCTATCCACAACTTATCCACATAATTTGAGCATATGAAACAATCCCATTATCAAGAAATTTAATAACAAACTCCATCCAAACCTTTCATCGAACACCTAATGTGCATGAATCAATTGCAATTAAATCACATGTCATCCAAATAGGTAGAAGTCAATTACATACAACTAACATCAAGTAACTAACCTACATACTAATTCATCCATAATCAAACACAATCCTTAACCCCCAAATAATTCAATCCAAACCTCTACAAATGACAAAGTAAACATAAACATATGTATAAATTCTGAATTTGAAATTTAAACTTATACCTAATAGTAGTGACCAGATTAGATTACTGGTGGTTGCGGCTAATAGTAAGGACACCAGATTTGGCCAGCGATGACTGGAGCAACTGATCCAATCGACAACAGCAGCCACCATCTTGTAAATGGATCAAAACATCAACACCAACCATCAAAAATTCCAGCTCTACCATACTTGAAGAAAAGAACACGTCATACACCTTGGCATCCTCCAAGCCTAAAAGAGTCCACTATCCTCACTTGTGGCGGCCGAAATCGTGATACCACAACACCCGAGATTGCCGGCTCTATCCCGATCTGTGGCTGGTCGATGACACAGAGCCAAATCTGACCACTCTGTGGTTAAGATGAAGAAGAGGAGTGATCGACAGCTCACCCCCAGAACCGAAGCAACCTCGGTGGATTTAGCCACCGGCGATCTCCAAGGGTGAATAGGGATTGGGGCCCTAGCTCTCCAATCACGATCCCCACAGCTAGGGCCTGTGGTGGCCGAGCTTAGTGATTGTCAGGCGGTGAGGATCAACTGCGATGGCGTCGGTGGAGTGGTGACCGACGACAGTAGAGGAGAAGGGTAGAGGAAAAAAAAACTTCTGGCCGACATCTAGCTCCAACAGAAGAGAAGGAATAGATTGCATGGAAGAAGAGAAGGGCGGCGGTTGACGGTCGGCAGTCATCAAAGTCAGATCGAGAAGAGAAGAAATGGGTTGGCGTCGGTTGCAGCTGCGAAATCGGGGGAGTAATTGGTGGTGAGGAGAAGAAAATCGCGCACAGTGAACTTCGCGTAAGGTGAAATGAAATAAGAAAAAGAAAACTTAGGGGTTTTAAAATTAAAGCCTAAGTTAATTATTTATCAACTCCTCATTTAAATATAAATAACTCTAATTAATTCGTATAAATTTGGTTTAGTCCCCGAAAAACTTTCTAAAAATTTCTAAAATTTTCATTAGGTTATTTCCTATTTTTAAGGCCCAAATTTTAAATCTTTTGTTATATAGAAATTAAACATTACTTTGTCAAGGATCACGTCGCCAAAGGAGATGTTGAACTTAACTATGTTGAGTCCAAGTCAAACTTGGCTGACATTTTCACTAAACCACTTACAGAATCCGAATTTAGCAATTTACGATGACAACTAGGAATATGCATGCTAGAATAGAGTTGTTGTTTATATTTATTCTAAAACTTGGTTATTATTTTGTAAAAAATTATTTTCTTTATAAAAACAACAAACAAATTAGACTTAGCTTAGGTCAGAATCCTAGAATCCATGTTTCTATAGATTTAGGTAGCCATCATCTCTCAAGCTTACTAGGGATACCTTGCTTGTGTATTGAAAAACATAGAATGATGTGAGATGCTTAGGGCTAAGCCTGAATTTTAAATGCTTAAGTCAGTGCATCAAAATAAGTCTAGGCTAAAAATATCAATTCAAATTAATCAAGTTAAGTGATCTTATGTAGTAAAATAGCTACCTGAAAAATTGAACTTAACTTGACTAACTTAGTGAAAACTGTGATCTTCTGATCGACGGCCAGTAGCATAAGTTAGACATTTGGATAAGTACTCTTTCTTAGATGATTTAATTTTACAAGCTATAATTTCATATAAACATTGTCTAGGGGAAGAACATATTCAAAACTGTATGAAAAATCCTTGAAAAGTAAGTAATGTTGGCTCTGACAATCTTAAATTAGTTTACTGATTTTGAAAATCATATTCAAAAATTATTGTAAAATATGTTTAAAAATATTTTGAAATATCTTTGAAAATTCTAAAAGTACTTTAAAAATAGTTTTAAAACCTTTGGAAATATTTTAAATTCTTGAAAAATTCTTTAAAATCTTTAGAGATATTCTGAAAAATTACCTTGTTTAAAATATATATATATATATTGAAAATTATACGTTAATTATTCTTTTGATTTGGATGAACCCTAGACACTTAGGCAGACTTTCTAAAGGTTAACAAGGATAACCAGGGGGTGTAAGGTTAAGGGGAGATACCTTTAAAGTGTGTGAAATGGTTTTAAAAATTCTTTAAAATATTTTTAAAATTCTTATATTGGTTTTTAAATTCTATGTAAAATATTTATAAATTCCTTATAAAATCTTGAAAAATGTTTTGCAAAATTTTGAAAATTTCTTAAGTATTTGTGAAGAAAAAATTAGTTTACAATATTTTGAAAAGAATTTTTTTTTAATCCTTTGAAAAATATGTGAAAAACTTAGGAAAAATCATTGATAAAATGTTTTAAATTCTTAGCAAGGTTTAAATGATTTATCTAAACATATGCTAAGTGTTTTCAAAAATTAAACTATGTTTTAATTCGATCCAACACTTTTGATATCTTGTATGTTCTTGTCTATTTGCTATTATTTATGGTTATGCTGTGCATGTTCACATTTTTGATGTATATCAAGGGGGAGGGTAAAAGGGTTAAGTTAAGAAAAAATTTAAATTTAAAACCCTTTTAAAAAAATAAACTTAAACTAAAAACTTTGGTGTTTTATACTTTATTATTTTACTTAGCTAGAGAGGGATTTTGGTTTTTCTAACTTTAACCCAGGTTGTCAATACATCAAAAAGGGGGAGATTGTTGGTGCAGTTTGCACTAATAGTCTAACCCTAGGTATTGATGTATGACAACAGATTAAAGTTAGACTGATGTTGTTTAACAAGTTGAGCTAAGTGTGCAGGTTAACTAACTTGACGGATTTAGAGAACTAGACACCAAGCTGATGTTCAGATGTGCGATTCTCGCAGGAAGACCAACTGGGTCAGAGAGGACCAGACAGTTGGCAGGAAGTCCAGTCGGGTCAGGGAGGATCAGACGATTGGCTGAAGTCCGGATGTGGGATTCCAATAGGAAGACCTAGTGGGTCAAAGATCAAACATCGAAGAGGTTACTCGGCAAATGGTAAGTAAGGTAAGAAATTGGAGGATCGAATCCAATGAGGATGAGTTCCCGGTATGGACTTAGGCGCCGGTCCAACTTAGGTCTAAAGTTGAACTCTAAGTTGAGACCATGATTAAATCCTGGTCGTGGTAAGATAGGACTTAAGTCATAATTACATACATTGATTATATATGCTAACTCCTTTGTTGCAGATATTTTGTACTAACATATTTTGTAGGAGTTAAAATAAACATCAGCTTCGAATGAACTGTACTCCAGCTATGGATGCGCCTCGGTGTGATGGAGGTGCCTTAGCACAAAGGCACTGGAGGCACCTCGAAATGTTGGGGGCGCCTCAGCGCAAGAGGCGCCTCAGTGCAAGAGGCGCTGGAGGTACCTCGGATGGATGGGGGTGCCTCAGCGCTGGGGGTGCCTCGGCACTGGGGGCTCCTCAGCGCTGGGGGCTCCTCAGCGTCGGAGGTGCCTCAGATGGCTGGAGGCGCCTCAGCGCCGGATAAGCACTGTTGACGTGTGGAGTTGATGGAGGCACCCTGGACTACATAGAGGCACCCCGGAGAGGATAAGATGTGGTTTTCTCGAATCTGATTAGTCTCAATGGAGGTGCCCCGGAGCGTTGGAGGTGCCCCCAATGGGCTATATTAGAGCATCTCGACCAGCAGCCATTAAGAACATTTCTGAACGTTGTTTCTACTTCATACTGCTACACCAAGCTCTCCAACTGCTATGCTATAACTCTGCTGCATCGAACTGATGTCGGAACCACCTACTACAATAGAATCTTCACCAACACACGAACTCACGTCTCATCTTCCGTGTTGGTAATGACTTTTATTAAAGTAATTTATTTCTATAATTGCACAGGGAAGTGTAGGACTATTACACTTCCCTCATATGTAATCGATTACTTTTCCGAAGGTTTCCCGGAAAAGAATTTTAATAGATTGCCTAACAATATGATCCGAAGGGTCATAGGCCTTGGAGTAGGAGTCGGCGAAGGCTCTGAACTAAGTAAAACCAACCATGTTTTGTTTTTCTCTTTATTCTATTTTCTGCTGTGCACTCAAATTTTCGAACAAGTTTTAAAAACCAAAAAGAAAGTTTTAAACACGTGATTCACGTGCACTCGATCCTACAATATATGCCAGTAAGCCTCCCCTGAGCACAATGCCAATAAGCCTCTCCTCAACTCCGCGAATACTTGAGAGTCACGGATAGAGCACGATGCTATCTTATGCCGGTAAGCCTCCCTTGAAGCACGATGTCGGTAAACCTCTCTCTGATTCCATGGGTATCCGGGATTTGCAAGACTGAGTTATCCTCTCTCCGACTCCATGGGCACTCGAGAGTCACGAGATCGACTTTATTATTATTCTTCTATTTAGACTCGGACATAGTCACAGATTGAGTTATCCTCTCTCTGATTCCACACACACTCGGGAGTCACGAGATCGACATTATTATTATTCTCTCTCGACTCGGACATAGTCGTGAATCGAGTTATTCTCTCTCTGACTCCACGGGCATTCGAGAGTTGCGAGATTGACTTTATTATTATTCTTCTCTCTCGACTCGGACATAGTTACGGATCGAGTTATACTCTCTCCGACTCTACAAGCACTTGAGAGTCGCGAGATCTACTTTATTATTATTCTTCTATCCCGACTCGGACATAATCGTAGATCGAGTTATCCTCTCTCCAACTCCAAGGGCACTTAAGAGTCACGAGATCGACTTTATTATTATTCTTTCCCGACTCAGATATAGTCGCGGATCGAGTTATCCTCTCTTCGACTCCACGGGTACTCTGGAGTTGCAAGATCACGTTTACTATTCTCTCCCAACTCGAGCATAGTCATAGATCGAGTTATCATCTCTTTGACTCCACTAATACTCAGGAATCATGAGATCGACTTTATTATTATTTCTTCATTCTCGACTCGGACATAGTCATGGATCGAGTTATCCTCTCTTCAACTCTATGGGCACTCGAGAGTCGCGAGATTGACTTTATTATTATTCTTCTCTCCTGACTCGGACATAGTCGCGAATCGAGTTATCTTCTCTCTCACTCCATGGGCACTCGGGAGTCGCGAGATCGACTTTATTATTATTCTTTCCCGACTCGAACATAGTCGCGGATCGAGTTATCCTCTCTCTGACTCCATGGGCACTCGAGAGTCACGAGATTGACTTTATTATTATTCTTCTCTTCCGACTTGGACATAGTCACAAATCGAATTATCCTCTCTTCGACTCCACGGGCACTCGGGAGTCGCAAGATCGACTTTATTATTATTCTTCTATCCCAACACGAACATAATCGCGGATCGAGTTATCCTCTCTTTGACTCCACAGGCACTCAGGAGTCACGAGATCGACTTTATTATTATTCTCT
Organism: Hedychium gardnerianum; assembly: GCA_038050645.1. Taxonomy (NCBI): domain Eukaryota; kingdom Viridiplantae; phylum Streptophyta; class Magnoliopsida; order Zingiberales; family Zingiberaceae; genus Hedychium; species Hedychium gardnerianum. The sequence continues at coordinate 4,392,238 of JBBUKS010000017.1, forward strand.
CCCGACTCGGACATAGTCGTAGATCGAGTTATCCTCTCTCCGACTCCATGAGCACTCGAGAGTCACGAGATCGACTTTATTATTATTCTTCTATCCCGACTCGGACATAATTGTGGATCGAGTTATCCTCTCTGATTCCACAGGCACTCGGGAGTCGCGAGATCGACTTTATTATTATTCTCTCCCGGCTCAGACTTAGTTGCGGATCGAGTTATCCTCTCTCTGACTCCACGAGCACTCAGGAGTCAAGAGATCAATTTTATTATTATTCTTCTCTCTCGACTCAGACATAGTCATGGATCGAGTTATCCTTTCTTCGACTCCACGGATACTTGGGAGTCACGGAATCAACTTTATTATTATTCTTCTCTCCTGACTCGAACATAATTGCGGATCGAGATATCCTCTCTCTGACTCCACAAGCGCTCGAGAGTCGTGAGATTGACTTTATTATTATTCTCTCCCGACTCGGACTTAGTCGCGGATCGAGTTATCCTCTCTCCGACTCCACGAGGACTCGAGAGTCTCAAGATCGACTTTATTATTATTTTTCTCTCCCGACTCAGACATAGTCGCAGATTGAGTTATTCTCTCTACGACTCCATGGGTATTCAGGAGTCATGGGATCAATATTAATTACTATTCTGTCCAGACTCGGACATAGTCGCGAATTGAATTATCGTCTCCCCAACCCTAAGGACAATCGGGAACCATGAGATCAATCTTACTATTCTCTCTCGACTCGGACATAGTAGCAGATCGAATTATCCTCTCTCCGACCCCAAGGGCACTCGGGAGTCACGAGATCGACTTTATTATTATTATTCTCTACCGACTCAGACATAGTCACAGATCGAGTTATTCTCTCTCCGACTCTATGGGTATTCAGCAGTCGCAGGATTGATATTACTATTCTCTCCCGACTCATACATAGTTGCGGATCAAATTATCCTCTCTTTGACTCCAAGGGCGCTCGGGAGTTGCGAGATTGACTTTATTATTATTATTCTCTCCTGACTTGGACATAGTCTCAGATCAAGTTATTCTCTCTCTAACTCCACAGGTATTCGGGAGTCGCAATATTGATATTACCATTCTCTCCCGATTCGAGCATAGTCGCGAATTGAGTTATCCTCTCTCTGACTCCACGGGCACTCAGGAGATGCAAGATCGACTTTATTATTATTCTTCTTTCCTGACTCAGACATAGTCACAGATCAAATTATTCTCTCTTCGACTCCAAGGGTATTCGGGAGTCACGAAATCGATATTACTATTCTCTCCCAACTCGGGCATAGTCACGAATTGAGTTATCCTCTCTCTGACTCTAAGGGCACTCGGGAGTCATGAGATCAATCTTATTATTCTCTCCCGACTCAGACATAGTCGTAGATCAAGTTATCCTCTCTCCGACTTTAAGGGCATTCGGGAGTCATAAGATTGACTTTATTATTATTCTTCTCTCCCGACTCGAATATAGTCATGGATCGAGTTATTCTCTCTCCAACTTCATAGAAATTTGGGAGTCACAGGATCGATATTACTATTCTCTCCCGACTCAAATATAGTCATGAATTGAGTTATCCTCTCTTTGACTCCAAGGGCACTCAGGAGTCGCGAGATCAACTTTATTATTATTATTCTCTCTTGACTCGATATAGTCGCAGATCGAGTTATTCTCTCTCCGACTCAATGAGTATTCAGGAGTCGCGAGATCGATATTACTATTCTCTCCCGACTCAGACATAGTCGCGGATTGAATTATCCTCTCTCCAACTCCACGGGCACTCAGGAGTCGGGGTCACCACTTATTCCCCCGACTAGGACTCAGCCATGAATTAGTTTCTCTCCTAAGCATCGATAGGCTTTGATTCATTATCTTCATACCAGGTCTGATCATATGTATTCCATTTTTGAATATATGTTGTGGTCCTCCCTTTCAGTTTGACTAGGAGGTACTCAGTCACATGGACCTAGACAACCATGGAATAGAATACTTGTCCAGTCAATCGGCTTACACCCTCCTTCGACTAGACTTGAGGGGTATACTTGTGATGCGGAGGTAAGTAAGGGTCCACGTGGCGAGCCCTTAACCCGATCAATAGGGAAGTCATGTGGCAAGGTCAAGGTTTGGTCAATAACCAGGTGGCACTCTCTAAGACTCAATCAACTTAGCCTCCACGTGACATATCAACAATCTCCGACTGGTCGAGCTAAGCCGATCCAACCAATTTCCCGACTTCCAGACCTATCGTCCTATCAACTAGTCGATTCGACTTCTGAGCTGCCAACCTTTCGAGTTTCTAGTATGCAGCGATTACTAAAATTAAAAGATATGACGATTATAACAATACCCTTAATGAGTCATTAATAAGCCCTTAATGACCTCTTCATGACCCTTGAATGAGAAGAATCTCTAGGATTTTGAAGGGTCATTAAGGGCTTATTAATGACTCATTAAGGGGTATTATTGTAACCGCCATGTCTTTTAATTTTAGTAACCGCTGCATGCTGGGAACTTAGAAGGTCGGCAACTCAGAGGTCGAGTCTGCTAGCTGGGAGACTGATAGATCCAGAAGTTGGGAACTTGGTTGAATCGGCTCGGCTCGACCAGTCGAAAATTATTGAAATGTCACGTGGAGACTAAGTTGACCGAGTCTTGGAGTGCACCACCCAGTCCTTGTGTTGACCAAACTTTGACCTTGCCACTTAAGCATCGGAGTGGATTTGTCGGGACAATCCCGACGAGTCCTTTGATGTTTATTATTCTTTGCAGGAACTTACGATATTATGGGAAGAAATTTAAAAGAAAGCCTCGATGTCATCAGATGAATTTTTACCGTCACATGATCATAATGAGACATTCAAATTGGATCAATATATTTTACAGATAGATATCCTATAATGATTCCTCTATAACGCCAATCTATATGATCGACTTCCCGTCAGCCGACCATGCATATATGCATATGTGGCAACAGGCCACCGCTTGCCACCAAGTGCTTGCCCACCTGAATACCATCTTCAATTTCCTGATAGCTTGCCCACCTAAGCATCTTGGATTTCTAGAGTGCTCAACCAGCAAACACCTCCCTCAACAACTAAAGTGCAACGGTCGAGTGCTCGACGACCTGATTCAAGCACTCGACTCTGCATCATGGACCTATAAAGCTTCACATTGGGCTACAGCTGAGCCTCATAAGTTAACTTACTTCTCCGAGTCTCAAACCTCTCCTGCCCCATTGCCAGCTGCAGCCATTTTTGGTATAGTTTTGATAGGAACTAATGCAGCCCGGGTTCATCCGGTAGGTAAATCCAAACAGGTATTCACCTTCCTTTAGAGTTCGTACGTCGGACTGGTCCGCCCGTCCCCATCGAACCTTATCCCTTATTTATTATTCACACGGTCATCGTCATCCTCGGTTCACAAAGATTCTCACTGAACGGGATTCTATTTGACCTCAACCTCCGTCATCTCCTCACACTCTCCTTAGGCCAGGTATTCTGAAGATGGCATCTGGCTAATAACTCAACATGTCAGAAATACGGTCCAACTATTGTCACTTTAGATGTCTCACCTCCATGCACGTAGCTAATTAATATACGCCCCTTCACATGTGCAATTGTCTACGTGGCCAATTTCAAGCATACGTCAAGGATATGCTTCTTCTCCTTTCTCTTTCTCTTGCACACACCCACTAGATCGGTTTAAGTCTGGTGTGACTTAATCGTCGAAAGGATACACTGACAATGTCGGCCCAATGAGTGGCATAGTTAGATTATCAATCAAGAAGATTTGATTTTTGATAAAAAAGAGTGATTTTTAAAAATTTCAAATATGAGTGTAAATTGATTTTCTCAATTCAAAATTATAAATTTTGAATTTAAGAATTTAAATTAGAAATTTTTGATCCTTAATTTAATTCATTTTAAATCGATCAAACCTGTTTAAATATTAAATTTGATTCAATCATGATTTAATCAAATCAATTTTCTAAATTAATCTCGATTTAAATCAATATAATCATTATATTTTTACCTATATGTTGGATTTATTTCAAATCCTATTAAATTTTAATTTAACATCTTCATTTCACGTTCATCCATTTATTATTTTATATATTATTTTTAAATTTTAATACTTAATATTTTAAGTCATAATATTTTTTCATAAAAATGGGATCAATGGATAGATTAGGTTATGAGTTTTTTTTTAAATGTATGTTCAATTTTAATTTTTCAACGATGAATGATGTGAATCGATCGATCAAAATGCCTATATGAACTTTAAAATGTATATATATTTTTAAATATCAGAGGTGCGATTGTATCCCTCCTGCTTACGTAGCTACGCCATTCGGCTCAAAACTAGGAGGAACTTGAGGCGTGGACCCACTGGAGACTGGATGCCGTTGAATTCCGAGACGGAGGACTCCATCAAGAACGATCCTGCTCCTCGTGGAGTACGGCATGATTCCTTAATGATTAAAAAAGGAAGAGGAGAACATTCGCAAACATGTGCCCGCTCCAAACATTTTCTGCGCCATAATCGAGCTAGGTAATCACTGCAACACATACACCGAATCAAGGCCAAAGTAGAACATTATATTCACAAACATGTGCACAGTCAAAAAGGTCAAAAGAGAGAGAGATGTCTTATTAACCCCGAAGACGAGGAGGCACAGACGGAGAGATCGACAAATACGGTTTCGTGAGCGCAGGAGAAATTAGTGGGTGAAAAGAGAAAGAAGCCCGTGAACTGAGCGGCGCCGCATCCATCGGAGCCGGCGTCGGTGACGACGCGGGGGAATTTTTTAAGCCTGACCTCATCATTCTATTTTTATATATAATTCTACTTTCATATTTGCCACCTTAGAGTTTGACTTTATCAAAAAAGATCCTCATCATATTATTTATCTTGAAAATATTATTATTATTATTTTATTTAAAATTATCTCAACACGCTCAAAATTACAAATAATTAAAATTATTTAAATATTAACTAACACTACTTTATTCAGTTAAAACTGATTTTAATTTGATCAAAACTAATTAACTATTAAAATAATTTTAGTAAAAAAAATACATAAAACAATTTTTATTAAAATTGATTGGAGACAATTTTTATTAAAATTGATTGGACACTACAAAAAAAAGGCAAAATCTAGAACAAATTATGGGACGAATTTGGCGATGAAATTATTTTCGTTCTTAAATTGGCGTTGCCAAAATCGGCGACGAAAAAATTTAAATTCGATGCCAAATTTGACGACGAAATAATAATTTCGTCGCTAAATTCGTAGCAATTCTGCAACGAAAATAATTTATCATAAAATTCCGAAATCCTAATCTGCGACAAAATTCTAATTTCGTTGCAATTTTGCAATGAAAACAATTTTGTTGCAAAATTTTGAATTTTGCGACGAATATCTGGATTCGTCCCAGAATTTGGGACGAATATCTAGATTCATCCCAAATTCTGGGATGAATAACTGGATTCGTCCCAAATACCTGGATTCGTCCCAGAATTTGGGACGAATCTAGATATTCGTCCCAGATTCTGGGACGAAAATACATTCGTCGCAGAATCATCGATGTCACAAAATTTATGATAATTTTGCGACGAATTTTTTCGTCGCCAAATTCGTCTTTTTAAAAATTTGGAAAGAACCAATCAATAAAAGAACAATCAATTTACAAACCTGCAACGAATATGGATTCGACGCCAAACTGCTAGTTTCTGGGACGAATCCACCAATTCATCCCAGAATTCATCCCAGATTCTAGGACGAATCCAGATATTCGTCCCAGATTCTGGGACGAATCCACCTATTCGTCCCAGATTCTGGGACGAATATTAGGATTCGTCGCAGAATCATCGATATCACAGTAATTTACGATAATTTGGCGATGAATTATTTTCGTCGTCAAATTCATCCCAAAATGAGAAAAATTTGGACAGAACCAATCCATTTATGCATTTTACCATATTCATACAATTCAATCCAATCAAAAATAATCCATTTACAAACCTGTTTATAACAAATCATATACATCCAACACATCCTATTTAACATTATCACATCATATACATCCAACACATCATAATTAACATACATCACACAAGAT
>JBBUKS010000017.1:4411947-4423561 GCA_038050645.1 Hedychium gardnerianum
TTTACCTCCTCCGTGTTGGTCCTGGGACGGACTGGCGGGGGCGCTGGGGGCGAGCGTTTCGCCTTTTGCCATAATGAGATGAAGAAAAATAAATTACGATACTAAAAAAAAAAACGAGAGGATATTTAATCCTTGAGGGAATGAACCCAATAAAAATTGGTAGCATTATTACTGTAGCAAAAGATAAAATGTTTGCCCTCAGCGCTCCCGTCAGTCTGTTCCAGGACCAATACGAAAAAGGTAAATTACGAAAACTAATCTAGCTAGCCCGAACAGTGACCAAGATTTTATCACGAACTTATACAACCTCGTCATTCACAACGGTCTCAAGGAGATTGATCTCGACCTCACCACTATAGCAAAAAGGCGAAACGCTCCCCCCTAGCGCCCCCGCCAATCCGTCCCAGGACCAACACGAAGGAGATAAATTACGGGGGCTAGTCTAACTAGCCCGAACAGTGACTAGTGCATAAGGGAGTGCAGGAACCTGACTACTAGCCAAGATTTGACCCCCAAATCTCATTGTGGCAACACCTCATGCACTAGCCAACAGCTCATCTCGCGGGGACAAATATTTATTTTAATAGATCATGACCTCACCACGAGTTTGCAAGATAATGTTAAGGATCAAAATTCACAGCCAATAGTCCTCGGACAATGGTGCAGGGGCAGTATACTTTAGGAGTTTTTCATATATTTAAGGATTGAGTTTTAATTTTGATGAATTAATGAATGAATTTTTTTTATTATTGTAATCGACCTTGAGTCAAAGTTGATCAAGTTGATCAAGCTCAAGTTGACTCGAGTTTGGGATTCGATGTTCGATCAATATATTAGTAAATTGTCAAATAAGTCAAAGTTGATCAAATACTTGATGGTGAGAAGAAGTCAAGTAGATTAAGGTTGACCGGATACTTGACGAGAAATCAAAAGTCCAACGAAAAATTGACAACAGGAAAGTCCAAGTGGGTCACGGTTGACCGAACATTTGGTGATCGAAAGTCTAACGGAAAATTGGCAAGAGGAAAGTCCAAGTGGGTCAAAGTTGACTGGACACTTGATGATCAGAAGTCAAATGAAAAGTTGGCAAGCGAAAAGTCCATGTGGGTCAAAGTTTACTTGATACTTGGTGATCGGAAGTTCAAGAGAAGTTAGCAGGAGAAAATTTCAAATAGGTCACAGTTGACCGGACACTTAGTGGTCGAAAGTCCAACAGAAAGTTGGTATGAGGCGTGAAGTTCCAACAAATTAAGGTTGATAAAATGTTAGGCAACAATGAAGTCCAGCAGGTCAAGGTTGATCGGATGCTACGCAACGAGGAAGTCTCGACAGAGCAAACTTTCGAAAGCCATAATTTTTGACTCACATATCAAAACGAGATGATTTTTGATGCGAAATGGAGCTCGTTGGATCTATACTTTTACTGTTACCAATCGATTGATAACTTATTTCCAGCGAACAGAATGCTTCCGAATCGATTTGTTTGATTGATTGGAAGCAACTAATCGATTGGTAAGTCTCATTAATTGATTGATAAGGTAAAAAATAACTGTTCTGCAGTTTTAAACGGTCGGATCCAACGTGATAATCAAATGATGAAGTCTATCAATCGATTGGTAGGCGGAAATCAGCCCGAATGCAATCCTATAAAAGAGGGTTTCGTGAATATTTGAAGGCGTCGGTTCATGAGGGTTTTGGAGTAAAGTATTGTTGCGTTTCCAGACCGTTTCATGAGGGCTTTGGAGTAAAGTGTTGTTGCGTTTTCACACCAGCAAGAGGTATTTCTAAGCAATAAGAGATCAAACAAAACAAGATTTCAATTGTAAAGTGTTTTTTGCTTTCATTTCCATTTTGTATTACTTGTATTGGTTCTGGTAAGAATTTGTTGTAAGAGGTTTTTTCGCTTCCAGAAGGTATCGAAAGAAAAAGTTCATGGAGGGAGATCATTAGGAGTAAGCCTTGAATTAGTCACATAAGAGGCGAATACCAAGTAAAATTTTGGAGTTATGTATATGGAGTCATGTTTGAATCAAGGTTTCCGCTGTGCATTCAAACAACGAGCACGACAAAATCGAGAGAAGCGATAGAAGCTATTTATCCCCCTCTAACTCGCACGGGTCCCAACACTCTTAATGATGATTGACCTAAAAATATTGGGCTGATAGATCATCCGTTGTAAATACTTTTCAATTTATCTTGATGACTAATGAAAAACTCCCTTAAGACAGAACTAGTCATTTCAAAATTAGTTGGCATAAGCGAATACATGTACCAACTAAAAAAAATTCACAGCCAAAATTTTATTTTCATAATCGAAATTTTTTGATAGAGGATGGTAAATTTATTCAGCTCGATTTCAAAAATCCAAAATAGTCCATGGACGAATTCAAAATTCAATCCATTAATTATTTTTTTCAAATTAAAAAATTAATATATGCCTTTCGCCAATCATAGTGTGTCCATTTTTAAAAAATTAGATGTGATTTTTAAAATATAGCAACTTTACTTAATTTATTTTAATAATAATAAAATATTTTAAAGATTGATTTTTAAATGTATATAAAATGTGTAGGCTAATACAAGAATTAACACACGTAACAATTATCATTAAGATTAAATTTTAATTCTCTAGTACATGGTTTTTAAAAGGGATTGTGAAATGAAAAAGTTAAAAAAAAAACTCAAACCATTATGAACGTGAGATTTGCAGTTTTTAATTTAAGAGCAGTAATAAAATTTTATACTGCTTTTCTCTCTCAAAATTATTATTCGAAATAAAGATGTATGATTTGATAACGCAGAATCCATCCAAAAAAAAGTTAGTGGTGTGGGTGGGAATATTAGTAATAAGCTTTTATATTTTTATTGTGATATTGATGTGGCACATTAGGGATTATAAAAAAAAATTATTTAGAGTTCTAGTGATTTAATACATGGTGCATGAAGGAGATTTAAGATATTGGATGTGGATTGCATTTGTAGATCCCTTAATCTAATTCGTTAATATTAATAGGTTGTTAACGATTATGAACTTTATGTGGATGGTCCCTGTCAGATGGACTTGTGTATATAAGGAGAAGGCTGATTTCAATTTGGGCATTTGAAATCAAGAGTTTCTTCTTCCTCTTCTATTCCCCATTGAGACGAGACTCCGGTTGTCGCTCGTTCCTACATAAGATCCTTCCACTGCATTTGTAGGAGCTTCTCCGATGACAAGGGACAGTGAGACTTTGGACTCAGGTTAGCCCTTCGTTTGACATTGCATTCGGTTTTGTATTGTAGCCTTAAAGATGATTGATAACTATATCCTATAGATGCATCATTCGGTTTGATTTCGATGTATTACATTGCTTTCAATTGATTTTCGACAATTTGGTATGTATTTGCTACACTCATTTGGTTTGATTTCGATGTATCGCATTACTTTCAATTGATTTTCAACAATTTGATATGTATACATTGTTTTTTGGTATTCAATTCCTTTTGGAATAGCGAATTAATGTATATCCGTCGAATCTAGCATTGAATATGTTAGAATTTAATCTAAATTTCGAGTTTTTCACATTATCCGCAAGGAACACGAAGAACAACACGTATTTAGGGTTTTCTACGTCGTTCTCACATTGGAAAATCACATGCAGAAACGCAGGTTTTCAAGCACCACTACCAATCTGTTGGACAATCTTTACCGGAGATATTAAAGGAATTTACTGAATTGAAAAATTACAGAATTTAAATTTCAGAATTATCTGTCGAAATGACCTGAGCTGATAATCTCAGGCTGCCAAGCAGGGAAGGAAAAGCTGCTTGGAAGACTGGGTTGACTAGAAGACTGGGTTGCCTTGTATGGCCAAGTCCGAGTGGCCAAATCCGACTAGACGAGTCTGAGTGGCCAAGTCTGAGTGACGAGTGCTCTCAAGTGGAAGTTGAGCCGCCAAGTGTCAAGTCGAGTACTCCTTTCGAGTGTCGAGTCATTGAGTCGAGTACTCTTGCCGAGTCGCCGAGTCGAGTTACAGGAGTCAAGTACTCCTGTCGAGTTGCCGAGTCTGAGTGGACAGGTCTAAGTGGAAACCGCCGAGTCCAAAAGGAAGATGTTAAGGCCTGCGGTTGATGCAGTTTCCTTAAAATAGATTTGTTCTCTCCGGTAGTACCTAGAGGTCACGATGAACATCTATTTCCCAGGATACAACGATAAAACTGTGATTACCACCAAGAACTGGTGATCGCAGCGAACCGAGAGGTATCCGAATGCTATCACAAGTATTTTGTCGAGCAGAGAAACACGACGGAGAATGAGAAGAGAAGGGGAACGAAGTGGACTAAGCTTCTTTGCTTAAGTGTCTACTTTTGCTCATGGTTAAGTCCTCTTTCATATGAGCACTCACCCCTAACTGTAATGTCCAGGTTATAGAATCGTCATTAATTTCAAATTAATGTTTCTATTACACTCTTGAGTAGATAGGAAAAAGATTCAGGTAGCAAAACGTTGGTTGTTCCATTTGGACAAATTTTGTCCCGATTGGTCCAAAATTCTATGTGCGCAAGTCGTATTCGCATATGAGTCAACTTGATTCTATATCATTCAGGCTCTGGATTTACACTCCCCTACGTATTCACGCATGAGAAAAAGCCTCTTCTCCTCTCTCTGAGAATTTGTTTATATTATCAATATACGTGAAATAATTTAAACCAATTATATTATTTTAGAACTTCTAAAGTTCGATATATAAATAATGCTTGGAATCATATTAAAGTAGTGTATAATAGTTTTGATAAAAATAGTTTGACTTCTGGATAGATTAGTTAAAAAATATAATTTGAAAAAAAAATAAGGTGAGAAGTTCTTTGATATATATATATATATATATATATTTTAGCAGAAGCGATCAAACTTTTGTGTTGACATTTCAAAATATAAGTTTTGAAAAATCTCAAACTTAAAAAAAATATATATAACACAAATAATTTACGGTATAAGAAATAAAAAAATAAAAAATATATACTGACTCATAATATGACGATACTTCTAAATAATTCAGTAAAATATATGTGTGGGCTACCCGCCATTCTTGACCGGTTAAGTATCTCTGCTTACATTGTCTACTTAGTCGATCAATAAAGTTAAAAATTGAGAACGAGTTTAAATTGGGATCAATAAGACCCTCATTATTTATTCCTGGTCTCCGTCTTTTGCTATGAACATGAGATTCAAAATAATATGATGTAAAAGTGGTTACTTCCTCCACAATATATGTATTAACAATAGAGGCTTCCATACATGCCTTATTTTTCACTTTTTTCTTCAAATGATATAAAAATTTGATTATAATATAACAATTTGTATTAGATATTAATATATAATATAATTAGTCTATTTTTATGCATTCATAACGAAGTATAGAAAATGAAAATTTTACCTTTTAAATGGATACATCCATCGAAAATAGACAGGACCTTCAACTTTGACCTCATATGATAAGTGAATCAAAAGATATTCCATGGAATCAAAAAATGAGGGTGGAAAGATCCTTTCTAAATTACACATAATAATTGGAATGTCTCCATGTGTGAATGTTTCAAAACTGTTGAACAAATATCATGAAAAAAATGTTTAACTTCGTAATGACACCCCATACAATATTTAGTAAGAGTTCGTTAAAAGCAATAGGAGTAAGCAGTTCCATGAATATATGACAGTCATACTTTTCAAACCAATCAATTTGTATTCCTTCAAATCGACACATCTCCCAAGATTAGAGACATAACCATTAGAAAATTTCAATGATTTCAATCATTCATAAATAACACGTCTCTGATCCTTATTCAATGTATAAACTACCTTTGGCTTTGGTTCCCTATTACTTTCATCGACGTCAAGAGTGAGTCGTTTACAAAGGAGTCACATATCTTTTCTTGCATTCAAATTGTCTTTTATTTTTTTGGCGATATCCATTATTGTATTTATCAGATTATCCAAAATAATCTTCTCAATATGCATTACATCGAGATTATGATTAATCAAATGATTCTTCCAATACGGTAAATCCCAAAATATACTTCTTTTAGTCCATTTATGCAAATTCCATTTTCATATGTTGTACCATGTGACTCTTCAATAACATATGAAAAGTTAAACACTCTATACCAAATTTATCCACCCGTTAATCTCAATGGAGGAGGTGTTCTTTCAATTCTATTCTCAGTGAATTATTCTTTATTCCTTCTGAATTTATGATTTAGTGGTAAAAATTATCAATGACAATCAAAATAACTCGGCTTCTTTTTATGTTTAAATATGATTGACTTTGATTGACTTTGATCTCTCCAAACATATTGGACATCCTAAGATCCCAGCGGTACTCCATCCCGATAACATACCATAAGCCGGAAAGTCATTTATGGTTCAAAGAATAGCAACCTTCATTACAAACATCTGATTAGTATGAACATCATATGTAAAAAAATCTTCATCTCATAGTTATTTCAGCTCTACAATCAATGGTTGTATGTAAATATTTATTAACTTCTTTGAATTTTGAGCGTTAGATACAACCAATGTTAAAAACATATATGGTGTTTTCATGCACATCCTAAGTGAAAGATTATATGGAGTTAAGATAACTAGCCAACAAGAATAATTTCTTCTTGATTTTCCAAATAGAGCAAATCCATCAGCATAGAGACCTAACCTAATGTTTTGAGTCTCCTTCGCAAATTCAGAATATGTTCTATCAAAAAAATTTACGCCTCTACATCTGATGGATGACACATTAGTCTCTCTTCTATTTCATGATTTATATGTCAAGTCATGTATTCAGCAATGACCTTTGATGCATAAAGCCTTTGTAACCTAAGAGTTAAAGGCAAATAAAATATTTGTTTGTATGATTTACGTCGTTGATGAAGACCCAACCTCCTAGTGCTCTTGTACCTAGCTTGATGATAGAATTTACAAACATCTACATCTTTATCATCTCCCCAATATAGTATACAACCATCACTGAAAATTCAATTCTTTCTATCGGAAGACTAATTCTTTCATAAATTTTTTCATACTGTAAAAATCATTTGGCATTATCTGATCACGTGGCAATATCTCTCCAATAACTTGAATAAAATCATTAAAATAATCTTCAAACATATTATATTCTTTCTTGACATTCAACAGTCTTGCGGTGAAAGATAATTTAGTGTAACTGTCACAATCAGCTCACATAGATTTATTTACATAACTCAACACTTCTTGAAATTGAAGATATGGTTCATTATTTGCATTTTCATCAACACTTGGTACTTCTTGTTAGGGAGCCCGACGTGAATGGTGCATTTGACAAGTTCTCAAAAACATGCACAGTGGATATAAACATAATAAATTTTAATTTATTACAACACACATATTCACGCATGTAAAATACAACACGTGCAGATATAATCATAATATAAAATTTTACAAAAAATAAATTAAATTATTTAATTTAGTCATACCTGTGAATTCGTTATCGAATCTTGTAGATAGTGTTTGCTAGCCTCGCAAGACTAACATCTTCAGTAATCAACCAAGCGACGTTATCAAACTTCGTTTTTATTCGTATTTACATTGAGTATTTTCAAGATGATTTCATTAAGTTCGAATCGTATCTTCACTTTGGTATAGTCAAAATGGAGAGATAGAATAATCTAAGAGAAGAATCCAACTGATTTCAATGTCCGACGACGTACATAATCCGACAGCACAAAACAAAACAAGATGAATGGCAGCAGAAGAGGGCTGCTATTCGGGTTCGGTAAACTTGCTGTTCAGAACGAATTGTTGTTCACGTTGGAGCAACCAGCTACTACATCACGTTTTGCAAAAACATCAGCAGCAACCATTGCTGTTCACATTTCCAGCAGGAACAGAGTTGTTGTTCACGTTTCCAGCAGAAACGTATTTTCAACAGCAACACGTTTCCAGCAACAACGTTTCCAGCACCAACACGTTTTGGAAAAGCAAGAACGTGAGTTGCTGTTCTTTGGGCAGCGGCTTCGGCGGATTCCTTCTTGACGCCGTTGGCGGCTAAGAGAGAAGAGGGGAAGAAGAAAAGAGTTTTCTTTAGAAAAATTTAAATTTTAGGTTTAATTAAAATTTATTAGATTAAATTTTATTTTGTACGAGAGAGTATTTATAAATTTTTTTTTATGATCTGAGGAATAAATTATCCTCTAAGTCTAAATCCAACCAATTAAACCTTAATCATTAAGTTCTTGATTTAATTCAAGACTAAATCATTTGATTTAATAATCAAACTAAATTAATTTGGTTAAATAATTAAATCAAATCAATTTGGTTCATTATTAAATCAAAGAGTGTCCATCACATCTTTAAAAGACGTGATACATTCGTGCTTCTATTCCGACAAATAATTTTTCATATTTACCGCTTGTTTGGTTAACCAAACTTTGTCTCTCTCGATCTGAAAATTTAATTCTCAAATTCGTTTTAAATCTTTCGGATAAACTCGTAGTGCATGTAAACTTATAGGTTCCCGATTATATTAGTCGTCCATAATTAACCATTAATTATGGAACGATCATGAGTGACACCTATTAGTACATCATGATCCCTAATTGATCGAAAAATCATAGGTTAATTTCAGAACTACTTTTAAACCTTTCAGCAGCTATAATGAGTCGTGTCTTGTTCCTTTCACTCGTCTTATACCACTTAGTTTAAGATATGATTTATGTGTCAGTCTTCACTAGGCTGGCTACGTCACACCTAGCCCAAGTTATACTTTCTTGTCCTGTAGACTCAAATTACTCAGACATGTGTCCAAGAGTCTCGTACTCTTGACATGTAATGCTTTGGCCAAAGATTTTGAATAATAATCCTGACAAGCGGCCGTAAGGTATACATCGTCTTGTAAGGAGTGGTGAATCCTTTGTTGGCTACCTAATCACTTTCAGACACTTCGACTTATACCCAATCATCCCGGATTTATACCTCCTCGGAGATGTTTGCTTAAGATGTCAAAGTATATGTCTCCATAACCAAGATGACTTGAATACCTCAAGTCGAAGGAAACTCGCACTTAAGTTGTAATGAAATCTTCACTGACATTTCTATATATGTAGAGAACTATATAAAGTGTCATGGCAGGTCACTCTAATGAACTAGTTACCATTAACTAGCATCCACGTTTAACTCTCGACATCCCAATGTCTTCAGCCAGTGAGGAGTTGCTGCTTGGACAAGCCAAGGAGTATAACTCGTGCTAGTCTCACAGAATCGATGATATCCAAACTCATCAATTCATTGACTAGGGATAATTTCAATACATTCATAATTACACATGTAAAGATGCTCACTAGTTGTGATCTAATCACAAGTTCTCTCATGCTATGAATTGTATTATGGACTTTCAGTAACTAAGTTTAAGAACCAATCATTGTGGCAAAAGGCGAAACGCTCGCCCCCAACGCCCCCGCCAGTCCGTCCTAGGACCAACACGGAGGAGGTAAATCACGGGGGCTAGTCTAGCCAGCCCGAACAGTGACTAGTGCATAAGGGGGTTTAAGAACCAATCATATACATAGAAAATGTGTACTTAATTAGTGAAATTTTATTTATCCAATAAATAAGTAAAAATCATAAGGTGATTGTCTTAAGAAACCTCTCAAATATAACACTTCTACCTTCTCCAACGGTGATTGTCTTAAGTAGTAAACATTTGTTCAATTGTTGGAGGAAAACTAGAACTTGCACCACTCGATTCGGGAATAAAATTTTGACTTGTTGCATTAATTATCATTCTCTGATATGGATTTAATTGATCATAAAAACTCTGATTCTCACTAACTGACACTTGTATGTTTCATTCATAATTCTCATCAAATATGAGCGGTTCACCATGATATGTCCAATTATAGTAATTTGGGATAAATCTAAATTTACAAAGATGTTCTCAAACTTTATCACACTATACAAATTTACCATTATGACATTTTCTGCATGGACACCTTAACTTATTCTTATCCATAAACTCAACATTACTACAAGTAAAATTTAAAATTTGTTCCAAACCAATAATAAACTCATCAGTTAAACTCCGATATTCAGATAAATTCTTTTTATACATCTAACTCATTTCTTTCTGTATTTTTCCTGTTTCTAATTTATTAAAATATTATTAAAACTACTATAAATAAAAGCTACCTCATGAACAACATTAACATCATTATCTAAAAGCACATAGATGGTTTAATCAAAAAAGATCATCTTATATATTTTGTTGTATGTTTCGCAATAAACAATCGCTTAAGTCTATACTTCAAAGGAAAATATCGAAGAATTTTCTGAGCATTCTTTTTCTTATTCATCCCATCATACTTGTATTTGGGCTCCTTGCACACTGGACATGTATTCTTATTCTCGTGCTCACCGCAAAATAATATACAATCATTCTTACATACATGTATCTTCTCATATGTCAATCCTAACTCTTTTAACAATCTTTTTGCTTCGTAATGAGAGTTTGGAATCACATTCGATTTGGGAAATGCCTCTTGCAATAACTGAAAT
Source organism: Hedychium gardnerianum (assembly GCA_038050645.1). Classification (NCBI taxonomy): domain Eukaryota; kingdom Viridiplantae; phylum Streptophyta; class Magnoliopsida; order Zingiberales; family Zingiberaceae; genus Hedychium; species Hedychium gardnerianum. The sequence goes on from JBBUKS010000017.1 coordinate 4,422,509, forward strand.
AACATATCAAAAGATTTATTGCTCCAGCCATTTAACACCTTCACGTGCATTAACTAGACAAAAAACTAAATATAGAAAAATTATTACAAGTGTGATACAACTCTTTTTGTGCTTCTTCAAATATTGAGATATAACTTCCTCTAATATCATTTGCATTCATGTTTTTAGTAATATCATCTAATTGAGGTCCACTGGTATTGATATTTTCTGCATTTCTTAAATCAGTAAACCTATTTTGAAAACCTTCTTCTTCAAAATCACAATCTTCCTCTTCATTGACAATATTTATATTAATAAATGATATAACAACTTCTCCATGAAAATTTCAGACTTTGTATTATTTGTCAAATCCTCACCTATAAAGATGTCCTCGAACATAATCCAACTCATATTTAAACAAATTACCACACAACAAATTTTGGATAAATTCAAACTTATCATATAATGCTAGTTACCTTTAAAAATTGATTTAATCCATTTATATATTCAGGGCTAATCCAATTCTCAATCATTATCCAGCTTTTATCTATATTTATAAAACCGGGTTAAACATATAAAAATAATTATATTATTTAATAAATAACTCATATAAATAAGTTTGATGATAAATTTCAATGAAATTAATTAAGCAACTTAAATTAAATAACTTAAATTAATTAATCACGTCAAAATAACCAAAAAAAAGTATCATCTAAGCATCAAAATAATCCTAAAATTATCACCTAAGGACCAAATAATCCAAAAATTATCATCTAAGCGTAAAATAACTCTAAAATCATCATCTAAGTATCAAAATATCCCTAAAATTATCATCTAAGTATCAAACTAATCCTAAAATTATGATTAAAAATATTGAAAATATTAGATGAAGAATAACCCTAAAATTATCATCTAAGAATCAAAATAACCAAAAAGTTATCATCTAAGCATCAAATTTCTAGTTTCTCACCATTTCTCTTTAGTTGATTGGAAATGATAGAAACTCTAGAAAAATAATCAGATACCAACTCGCCTTCCTTCATACGAAGAGCATCAAATTGACTTCTTAATGTT
>JBBUKS010000017.1:4440426-4453150 GCA_038050645.1 Hedychium gardnerianum
ATGCATCACTGCTAGGGTTAAGTGCAGTTTGGATTCAACACGCAAGGGTGGTATTATATACTTCTCGTCAGCTAGAGAAATATGAGAAGAACTATCCTATATACGATTTGGGAAATTGATAGCTATTATTTTCGCATTGTAAATATAGAGTTTCTCATAAATGAGACTAGTAGTACATGATCGAACAAATCATGGGCTTTTGTATCCAGGGTTGCTCGATTTCCCTATTTTAGAATAAATAAGAATCACATGCTAATGATCAATATTTGCGGTATCTGTGTAGTAGAGTGATTTCAGGACCGCAGACAGAATTCTCGTATGATGAGAAAGACATTTTATGTTTTTGTGGATGACTGTGGATACCTAGGGCACACCCAGTCAACGAGGACTTATTTTCGGACGTGTATCGATCTTGATACGCTATTTACCCCAATGATATCCGAATGTATAGAGATTTGAGACACTCTTACGGGTAGAATGACATGGAAATGAGACATAACGAGAATTTGTAGTTCGATATTGGATATGTGAACAAGTGAAGGTTAAGTGGCGGAAACGAGCAGAGTTGTTTCAGAAGGTTCCGATACCGGAATACAAAACGGGAACATATCACTACGGACATTGTGATAGGGTTACCCAAACATGAAAAGGAGATGATGCGATTTGGGGTAATCGTGGAGCGATTAACCAAATCCGCACATTTTCTACTGATCCATAGGATGGACTTTTTGGATCATCTGACGGAGTCATAAGGTAGGGAGATTATCAAATTTCATGATATAGCTCAGAGTATTACATCAGATAGAGATTCGTGTTTTACTTCATGATTTTGGCAGTGCTTTAGCAGGCTTTGGGTACAAAGCTTCATTTTATTATAGCTTTTCACCACTAATAGAAGGACAGCCAGAGTGTGCTACATGGACACATGGGGATCTGTTGTGATCTTGCATGTTTGATTTAAGAGGCAGTTGAGAGGATTATTTATACTTGGTGGAGTTTGCATACTTCTACGAATAACATTCAGCTGTTCAGATGATTATCGTTTGAAGCTTTAGTTGACAGAGCATATAGATCACCTACTCTGTGAAAGGAAGTTGGTGGACCACAGATTATGAGCTCACAGTGCTTTCAGCATGACGTAGAATTAGTAGGTATTATCCGACAAGAAATGTTGGAAGACTGGGATTGACAAAAAGAGCTGGATAAATCAGAGACAGAGACCTGTGAAGTTTATGGTCACAGTGCTTTCAAGTAGAAGATTCATTTTATGACTTGAACTAATTGGATGCGGGGTTAGGATGATCCAATTAGCGTTTTCCTGTACGATATAGGATTTGTTTCAGTGATATGTTTAGAATAGATCCGGATTTTTAATTTGAATTTATGTGAATGCAGGACACTGATTCAGAATGAGTACCCAGACTTGAGGATTTTCTCATCATGACCTATTTTAGAGGCTGATATTTTTGACCTTAATCTCTTTCAATTCATTGACCTTAGTGCATGATATGATTGGTAGATTAGGTTTGGAATTTGACCTTATCTCTTGCTATAACTTATACTTGAGTTTGATACTTGTTGTTTGTACATAGTTTGCTCTATATTTATGTACATACAGTCTTTGTGATTTTCCTATTTTTGTAGCGTGTACACGTGTATGGTGTGCATAATAGAAACATGTATACGATTGGGTAATCATGTAGTTATTTAACATGCGTGTGACATGTATTTATGTTCACATGATAGATTCAGTTGTTCGGGCCATGTATTGTGTACATGTGTGTGACTTGTACCTTAGAATCATGTTTATGATCATGTAGTGATAGACACGCGTGTGTCGTGCATTTGTACATTCTTGATAGCTTTTGTTTCATTTATACCATGTAGATATAGATGTGGACACAAGTGTAGCGTGTACCAGTTGTTATTTTATATATGTTGATTCCATATCTGATTTGTAGTTATTTACATGTGTGTGGCGTATAACATGATTAGTATGTCTGCATGGATGCAGCTGTGTACATTGGTGTAGATAGACATGTGTGATGGTAGATTTCTTGTCTACCTACCACCACGGTGATGCATGTATGCTATCGGCTTTGTCTCCCATTGGGTTGGTTGAGTGAGTCATAACATCGATGATGCATGTATGCTAACGATCAGGGCTCCCTTCGGGAGTGAGCTAGTGGTAGCATCGATGATGCATGTATGCTAGCGATCAGGGCTCCCTTCGAGTGTGAGCTAGTCGTGGCATCACGAAGATGCATGTATGCTATCGGCTATGTCTCCCATTGAGTTGGTTGAGTGAGCCATAACAGCACGATCTTACATGTATGCTATGGCTATGTCTCCCATTAGGTTGGTTGAGTGAGTCGTAATATTTTGATGTAGCTGTGCACATCATGAAGGGAGGTGCTGTCCGATTTTTCTCGAATAAATAACCTCCCGGGGTGTGACAGTCCAAGTAACTTGCTGCTCACCAAACATCGTTTGTTGCATCTTCCACCAAGTCATCGCCTGATCTTGAAGATGATATGCATCCAGTTCCACTTTCTCTGCATCAAAGCAAGTAATATAACCGAATGTATCTCCTAAGTTGCTTAACCAAGAACGAGCAACGCATGGGTCAGAATCTCCATGAAAGAGAGTATATCAATCTTTCATTGATCGTGCCAGCATGGGTATGCGAGCTCTATCCATAACCCACTTGATAGTAGTTGGGGCATGTATTGGTGGTGGTATCTCCTGAGACTGTACTCCTAGATCTCCCTTAGGAATGTGATGACCCTGACTCCTGCTATCATACTCGACATCAGTCGGATCCCCAGAAAAATTTACCTCTCTGGGAGCAGGCTCGGGGGCTTTGGACCTAGAAAATCATTTCCGTGGTCGACCTAGACTACAACCCTGAGTAGTGACTGATTCGCCACGTGTCATACCTATAATAAAAACTAAATAAGTACTATAGAAGTGTAGATTAACAAGTATAACACCTTACTTCTTATAGCTTGGAGAAGTCCTATCGCTGCCTTGTCCCAAAACACAGAAAGTCGCATCGAGAAAAACAATCACGAAAAATCCAAAACACTAAAAATAGGCTTTCGTAAACCTTTGACTCTGATACCAATAAATTGTCACACCCCGAAGGTACACTTGCCTGTTGAAACAGATGATACCCCCTAGTGACAATCTTCGATACAACATGATATGAGCCCCCAAAACAAACCTGTAAACATAACCACACAGTGTAAAAATAATACCCTACCCAGTTAATCACAACCACGCAGTATACTATAAAAACAACAAGAGTAGAGAATAAAAAGGGGGGGGGGTCCACCCCACACATAAAATCTAAATACTCGACTGCGTGTCGGCATGATTTAATACTCCAAGTACATAGCCAAAAATAAAATCGAATGTCCGAGTCCAAGTTGTTTTACTACAATGCAAAAACTAAAAAAATGCAGAAGCAAAACCAACAAAAAGGAAAGGACGACACGGGCAAAACCCTCCAAGCAACCCAATCAAACATCTATCTGCTGACCTAAAATAAAATGATATGCAAGGTATTGAGTACAAAGAAATACTCAGCGGATCTAGATAGATAGTACATGATCTATATCAGTATAAAGAGATACAATGGAATATATTCTCAAAGGTGGATACTCATCAAATGGAAGAATACACATGTATGCCTCTACTACACAGACACCCTACTCAGCTGTACATAGAATCATGAGTAGTGTTAGTAATAATCAAAATAGGTACAATATCTCACATGCATATACCATCATAGATCAATACAAGTAAAGCATCTCATATGCGTATATCAGTACATTAAATAATATTAGGTCTCATATGTGGGAGCAATGCTCCACCACAAGGTATACAGATGACTAAAACACCTAGCTCGTCAGCTATAGACTACGGGAGAAACGTTCTACCACGGATACTCGTGGGCAGTCTGAAATGTCAGAGTCCCTGTCTGCGGGAGAAACTCTCTACCACGAATGGCCTCGTGGGCAGACAGGAGGTAGCTATCTAACTACGAGCTGTGGGAGAAACTCTCTATGACGTATGACCTCATGGGAAGCCAAGGCATAACAACCCAAATAGTGGCTTGTGTACGACTAGCTCACACCCGAAGGGCGCCATGATCGATGGCACATGTATCTCCGTGATGCTACGACTAGCTCACACCTGAAGGGAGCCCTGATCACTAGCATACATGTAACACCGATGCTATGACTAGCTCACTCCCGAAGGGAGCCTTGATCACTAGCATACATGCAACACCGATGCTACGACTAGCTCACATGCAACCCCAAGATGAGTAGAATACAACCAATCCTACCATTGTGCATGTCTATATATGTAATGTACATCATCACATTAATCAAGACAAATCAATTATAATACATGACTCACTCATGATTATAACAACCAATTAGAAATGAACTAGCATGTTATATCTCCTAGGTACATGTCACACACATGTTCACACCTACAATCATAGCATACAATGCATGCTACATGATCAAGAGCACAGGCCACAATTGTGTCTACCACACAACCAAGAATATGAAATAAATGCTACATAAAAATTGGTACACGTCACACACGTGTCCACATCTACACTACATGGTATAAATGAAACAAAGACTAATGAATAAATATAAATGCACGCCACACACTTGTCTATCAGCTACATGATCATAGCATGTTTTCTAAGGTACACACCATACACGTGTGCATAGTACAAGATATGAAAATAATAGAGACTACATGCGAACAAATAGATCAACATAAAGTGTAAGCATACAAGTATCAAACTCAAGGTTAGAATTACCTAGAGTCAAGGTTAGAATTACCTAGAGAGGAAACTAGAGTTAAGGTAAATTAAATTTCTAACCATGGTATCGAATCATGCACTAGGGTAAATTAACTACTAGAGTCAAGGTTAGAATTACCCACCTCAAAAATAGCTCGTGCTGAATGTCCCCAAGTCTAAATACTTATTCTGAATCAGATTCCTACATTTATAGAACACATATTATACCAACACTCTACTATAAATCGAGTAACGATACCTAATCCTAATCCGATTAAGAAACATTGATTAATTCAATCTATAAGATGAGTCATCTACTAGATTTAATTTTAAACCATTCCTCCATCCATCCTTAACCATGTTATGTACAACTAAACATAGAAAACTATGGAGGAAACATATGCATATATTACCATTCTACATCTTCCAATAAATCTATAATTCACTTGATTAAATCATAATCCCTAATAAGTAGTGGAATTAACTCATGGTTAACATGCAAAATTTCATTGAAGGAACTTAATCCAATCACCTCTCCGTCAATAGGTAATATATCAATCTAAATCACAAATCACCCATCCTTACCTGTTGTAGTGCTGATTGTCGGCTGCTCTAAGGTGGCCGGAATAGTACAAATCCATACCAAAATGGCCGGAACAGTATTCCCCCAACTCCAATCATCCCAAAATAGAAACCCACATCACCAGTAAACTCAACTACACTACCGAATGTCTTACATCTCAACAGCTGAGTGTCTTGTCGAAGGTACTAGCGATAGTACTGGCGAAGGTGCATGGGAATGTCCTTCCTTATCAATGGGGTTATAGGTACATTGCTAGGTGATGAAGCAAACTGGCCAAGAGTACTCCTTCTATGTCCACTACATCGAGACTGTCAACTAAAATTGTTAGGATTAAGTAAATAAAAATTTGATGCATAATGAAAAACATTAAAAAAAACTTACAATATCTGCTATCATATCTGCGAGTGTGCAAAACCAAACACCAAGATGTCACCTTTAATGTGACGTATATGAAAAAATATAGTGCATTAACAGATAAAATATATATATTTAAGAATGAGAAAGTAGATAGATAACTAATTGAACTATGAGTTTCATAAATTTACAGATTAAAACTAAATTTACTCATAAAAAAAATAGCATATATGAAAATAAAATATCATATTTTTGTTATATTAAGATAACAAAACTCACCCATCATCTAAAATCAAAGTCCTCATTCTCATCATCATCATCCTCATTCTCATGAATTTCACTTGCATCCACATTAATCAGTACTCCGCTGGGATCTCGTAACGTTGAAATAATATATTCCTCGGTCTGAAATGTGTTTGCAATTTCCTCTTGTTAATATGCAATTTCTTCCCAACGTTCCTCAATCTTTTTTCGTTCTTTCATTTTACAAACAACCCACCAATCAATTTTGTCACATTTCAAAATAGGATATGAAGCATAGAATACTTGAATCGCTTGTTGTGCCAACAAAAATGGTTCATATCTCTTATACAATCTCTTATCATATGTTTCAACTAAATTATACTGTGAATGCACCTTCATCCCTCTGAAAGGGTCAAACCAGCGACACATAAATAAAATAACTCGCATTTCTAGGGCAGGGTATTCTACCTCTATAATTTCATCCAATAAATCATAAAAATCACTGCTTTCAGCTCCATTATTGAATGACTGAACACAAATCCCACTATTCATTATAGTCTTCTCCATTTTATATTCTTGAGTATGAAAATTATATTCATTTATAAAATATGCTGGCCAAGTGCGTACCATTGCTTTTAGACCCTATGACAGATGAATTAGTAATTTTTTCTCATGGTGAGCTTGATTATCATGAACATAAAGTCAAATAAATATGTTTAAAAGTATGCATATGTGTAAACAAAATTTAGATTGTCTACTTACATATGATTTGAACTGGTGCAAATTATTCATCGCAAGAGCGATTAAACTCTTGTGTTGACATTTCAAAATTTAAATTTTAGAAAATCCTACTATAAAAAAAATAATAACACAAACAATTTATGACATAAGAAATACAAAAAATAAGAAATATATACTAACTCAAAATATGACGTGACTTCTAGACAATTCAGTAAAATATATGTCTAGGCTGCCCGCAATTCTTGACCAGTTAAATATCTCTTCTTACATGATCTACTTGGTTAACTAAGGTAGTTAAAAATTGATTCAGTAAAATATATGTTTGGGATGCCCGCCATTCTTGACAAGTTAAATATCTTTGCTTACATGATCCACTTGGTCGACCAAGGTAGTTAAAAATTGAGAATGAGTTCAAATTGGGATCAATAGGACCCTCATTATTTCTTTTAGCTCTCTACCTTTTGCTCTGAATGTGAGACTCAAAATAATATAATGCAAAAGTTGTTACTTCCTCCACGATCTATGCATTAATAATAGAGGCTTCAACACGTGTCTTATTTTTCACTTTTTTCTTCAAATGATATAGGAATCTAATTATAATAAAACAAATTATTTTAGATATTGATATATAATAAAATTAGTCAATTTTATGCATGAATAACAAAGTATAAGAGATGAAAATTTTACCTTTCAAATGGATACATCCATCGAAAATGGACAGGATCTCCAACTTTGGCCTCATATGGCAAGTGAACTAAAAGATATTCCATAGAATCAAAAAATGAGGGTGGAAATATCCTTTCTAAATTACACAAAATGATTGGAATGTCCCTCTTGAATGTCTTCATGTGTGAATGTCTCAAAACTATTGAGCAAATATCATGAAGGAAAATGCTTAACTTTGAAATGACAACCCATACAAAATTTGGTAACAGATTCTTAAATATATGAAAGTCATGACTTTTCAAATCAATCAATATGCATTCCTTCAAATCGACACATCTCCCAAGATTAGAGACATAAAGATCTAAAAGTCTCAATGATTTCAATTATTCACAAACAACGTTTCTAATCCTTATTTTATGTATAAACTGCCTTTGACTTTGGTCCCCTACTACTTTCATCGATATCAAGAGTGGTTTTTTTACAAAGGAGTCACATATCTTTTCTTGCATTCAGATTGTCTTTTGTTTTTCGGACAATATCCATCATTGGATTTATCAAATTATCAAAAATATTCTTCTCAATATGTATTACATTGAGATTATGATGAATCAAATTACTCTTACAATACGGTAAATCCCAAAATATACTCAAATATTATTGAAAGTTGATGAGCAAAATCATAAATGCATGGCTGTCATCAAGTAATAAAATATCGATCACACAGGGATTATAAATTAAGTACCAGTCAAAATCGCGAAGTAGACTATCTAGCTAGACAATCAAAAATCACAAGAGTTGTGAGAGAAAGAAAACAAGTTAAGAAAACATGAGGAGTCTTAAGAGAAAATTAGTCTTAGGGAGCAATTCAAGGATTTCAGTTTTGCCACAATGATTATTGATACACTAAATATTATTCACTTTCTTACCTCAGTTTTGACATGCATGAAGGTGGTCTATCCTGAGGTAATCGATATAAACCTTTGGAATTATACCGGTGTGCTTATATAACGCGATGTCTACTTTCAAAGTAGCCTTACTAAAGTGACCGCTTTCTTAGGGAGACCCCTATCACGATGCTCTATGGTCCTCTAGGTGTTATCCCCTACTTCATGACTCCGAATCGGGGCAAACCCATTAAGCTTTGTGATAGACAATGGTGCCCTCGTGAGGTTTTGAACTACTTTCGTGGACAACCCCTCAAGTCTCGGTCCTTATGGGTCAGAGAGTTGAGTTCACCATTCGGTCCTTCTATTGGGTTCTTATGCAAATCTAAATAGAAAAATACATTGGAAAAGGAACCCACCAGAGATCCATGCGAATTCTAATTAAACGTTTGGGTAGAAATTACCTCTAGATGCATAAAAGCTCTACGAATATGGAGAGTCAAGTCGATCGATCTAAGAACAATCAGAGTGTTCATGCCTCTATGGTATCCACACGAGCACAACCGTCACCTGTCTCATGAGCACAATTGAAGTTTCCCGTACCCACGTCGTAGTGCTAGCCACTATCACAAACCCTAACTTTTAGGGTTGACACGATCTTATCAAATAAGATTATGTTCGTGACTTATTCAAAATCTAAGTCTTATCTAATAAGACCTTTTCCTTTTTTATACATATCCAAAATAAAACATGGGTATAAATCATGGGCTTTATTTGGTTCGGGCTTATTTGAAAAGCTCAAATGAAAAAACCAAACACATATTAGATTAACCCATTAATCCAACAAGTTTAAGATCCGAAACAACTTTTAGACTTAAAACTTAGCCCACTTTATTTTAGTCATACTAAAATAAAACAAACTCTTAAATGATGCACTCTTTATGTGTGACGTGATAAATTCTCATAACATTGGCAATGACTCTAAAATCTTATTTTAAAGACACAAGCAATGAGTAACATCTAGTAACACATCATGGCTATCCAAATAATGAGAATGTTGTAGATTCTACCTAACCTGTGTATGACTATTTTATTATATAACTTAGTCCTTCTATCCATGACATCTAGATTGATTTATGAGCTATAGATCGTGTCATCCTTTTATCAATCTATGTGTTTTTAATCTCTAAGTGGACTTACTTATCCAAATAAACTCAATCTCATATTGACTTATTTGAGCATGACCATGCATTTTAGTAGTCCTACTTAATTAAGGGGCTCACAGACATCACTTCTGTTACATGGAAGGGGGAATTTCATCTATGTCACTCACATCCCTCCGCATAACTCATTGCATACCCAGTGAATGACTTTATAATCGACCTTGTTACAAGTGACGTTTGTCGATACTAAAGTACACAATTCCTTATGTAGGGAACTTTAGTGACTTCAGGTCAAAGGACAATTTATACTAATAGTCACTATGAGAATGTTTATGACATTCATATAACAAAGCATGAAAAATTCTCATGGGGGTTAATTCAATACATATTCTCTAATAAGTACCCATGTGTTAACTTGATATCTCATATCTATGACTTATGAGATTAAGTCAATAATTAACCTACATATTAGTCTCAAAGCATTAATATTGCTCTTGTATGTTAATAGTTGACTAGAGAGTAGTATTTCATATATCTATAGCCTCGTACAATCATTTCAAATAATTGATATACTATAGAACAGAACCTACCACTCTAGGGCATTATTATATTTATTCAAATTTTCAAAGATATAAAGTAAATATAATAAATACAAAATGTTGCCTATTATTAAAATATGATACAAAAGTCTCATATCAAATATCTTATGATTGGCTCTTAAGGCTGACACTAACATCCTTCCCGCATCTAGTGGGATATGAAGATGCATTGTTAGTATCATAATCATGTATATGCAATAAGACTAGATCATGGATCAACACATTATATAGTGTATATATATATAATGAATGCCAACAAATCGATCGAGCTACTTCCTCATCCTAGAATTAAGAGTATTACTCCATGGAGATTGAGTTACAACCAAAAGATGACAAAGAAGACATTCTACAACTCAAAATCAAGAGAGAAAGAGAAGAGAATGCTTAGTTGTATGTCGATCGTTGTCTTTGGAAGAAATCCAAGCTCTACGGTGGACGAAAACTCTGACGGCTCCTTGGAAACGACTCTCCTAGGGTTTATTGTCACAAGGAAACCCCCTTAATAAGGAGGGGAGAACCTCTTGATCCGTCAATACCTCCTATAGATTGCTTCTTGGTCCTTTTATAACCTCCAAGGATACCAAAACCAACAAACTTTCCTAAAAAGTTGGGGGCACTTTTGTAAAATACAAAATATCCCAAAATAAGGGGAACACTACCCATGAGCCACGGCTATGCTAGGAGGCATGGCCTGATCGTGTTGCTCTAAGTCGGCGGAAAATTGGTCTAGCTCTAGAACTTCTTATCATCAGCTGTAAAATGGCACGACCTTGCCAGTGAGAACAACCTTGCCATATCAGAGGTTGTGGTCTCCATGGCATCTCCATTTCACGTCTAATTTTGGACAAAGGAACACGTCCTTGTCATGGGACATGACTAGAGTGTGTTCCTAGATGTGAACTCTCGTTCAAAGGATTTTAGCTCCAATTAAGCTCCGATTTCACATCCTATCAATCAAAAAGTGCAAAGAGCAGTTCTCTAAACTAAAAAAGTGAAAACAATATTATGTTTGAGAGATGTCCTAAGATAATTTTCTTATGGTTTGTATATATTTACTGGATAAATAAAGATTCACTACTTGAGTGCACATTCTCTATGTGTATGATTGGATCTTAAACTCATTTATTGAACGTTCCCAATATAATTCATAGCATGAGAGTACTTGTGATTAGATCACAACTAGTGAACATCTCAACATGTCTAATTATAAATGTATTATAAGATTTCCTAGTCAATGAATTGATGAGATCGGACATCATCGATTCTATAAGACTAGCACGTGTTATACTCCTTAGTTTATTCAAGCAGCTGTTCTTCACTGGTTGGAGACATTGGGATGTCGAGAATTAAACGTGGATGCTAGTTATGGTAAATAGTTCATTGGAGTGACTTACTATGAGACTTCATATGGTTCTCTACATATTTAGATATGTCAGTGAAGATCTCATTACATCTCGAGTGCAAGTTTCCTTTGACTTGAGGCATTCAAATCACCTTGGTCAGGGAGACTTATACTTTGACATCTTAAGCAAGCATCTCCGTGGAAATGTGGACCTAGGATGATTGGGTTAAATAAAAGTGCCCGAAGGTGTTTGGATAACCAACAAAGGATTCACCACCACTCCTAATAAGGAGATGTATATCCTATGACTACTTGTTAGGATTATTACTCAAAATTCTTTGGCCAAAACATCACATGTTAAGAGTATGATACTCTTGGACACATGTCTGAGTAATTTGAATCCACAGGATGAGGAAGTATTACTTGGGATAAGTGTAACATAATTAGCCTAGTAGGGACTAACACATAGACCATGTCCTAAACCAAGTGGATATAAGATGAGTGAAAGAAATAGAGGCACAACTTATTGTAGCTGCTGAAGGATTTAGAAGAAGTTCTAGGATCAACCATTCATTGTTCTGTTAATTGGGGATCACGATGTACTACTAGGTGTCACTCATGATCATTCCATAATTAATGGTTAATTATGAATGTCCAACATAAATAGGAAACTTATTGGGTCACACACACTATGAGTACCTCTAAGAGACATAAATATGAGTTTGAGAATTGGATTCTCAAATCGAGAGAGATAGAGTTTGGTTAGACTAGACGAAGGACAAATATGAAAGATATTTTGTTAAAAAGGAAGCACGGATTGGCCACGTCTTTTGAAGACAAATTAGATCCTATTTGGTTTAATTATGAACCAAATTGGTTTGGTTCAAATTAAACATGATTTGGTTCATGAACCAACTTGGTTTTGTTTTGAAAAAAACTTAAGTTGGTGGATCAGGTTAATGCGTTATCGGATGCGGGTTTAGGATATGGATCCAAACCCATTAGGAGATCTATAAAGATGATTAGAGAGAAGAGAAAATTAATTCTTTCTTTGATTAAAACCTAATCGTTAGGTTTTATTCTCTCTCCCTCTTCTCTCTTAGCCGCTGACCAAATAGAGGACAACCCTTTTATTTTCGCCATTGCCGCCCAGCCCCGACACCGACAGACCCGACGCCGGCAGCACCGACGCCGGCAGCCCCGCCATTGGCCCTCTTGTGCTACCACCATCCACCCAACAAAGTTGCAAGAAGCCATCGCAGCCACCAAAGGGGCTACTGCCCTTGCTGTCCACATGCGCCGCCGCCCAACAGCCGGC
>JBBUKS010000017.1:4453250-4463694 GCA_038050645.1 Hedychium gardnerianum
TGAATTCCTCCAAATAACTCCAATTAAATCCCAGAAAATTTCTAAAATTTCCAAGAAATTCTTTTAAGCTTATTCTCTGATCAACGCACATATTTTAATTATTTTAATTGCCGTATTTAACAAACTAATTATTTAATAAATAATTAATTACAATAATAAGTATTTGATATGATTAATTTAATTAAATAAATACTGAAATTGTACCGATACAACATGATATATACTCCATGCTGGTTATTGTTTTGATCAATTTCTACATGTTTGAAAAATGGTTTTTTATTTTGTGCCTTTGTATTGCTTGGTTTATTTTGATATAACTATGCCTGATAAAAGATTCCTTTTCTACTTTGCTGATTTAAATTGTCTCCATGCAAATGCTCATTCCATTACTACTGTGTGTCAATTTTACAAAACAGTGACATTCGTCAGTCTCTCCTAACTAGTTATATCTTTTTTGCTACTTCGAATTATGAAGCAACAACACCAGCCTTATAACATATGAATATCATGAAACATAATTATGATGAAAAATATCTCCTTCGTATTGCTTGGTTTATTTTGATATAACTATGCCTAATAAAAGATTCCTTTTCTACTTTACTGATTTAAATTGTCTCCATTCAAATGCTCATTCCACTACTACTATGTGGCAATTTTACGAAACAGTGACGTTGGTCAGTCTCTATCTAACTAGTTATATCTTTATTGCTACTTAGAATTGTGAAGCAACAACACTTGCCTTATAACATATGAATATCATAAAACATAAGTATGATGGAAAATATCTCCTTAGAACTTGTTGGTCTAGATGGATAAGTTAAAGGATAGATGAATGGGTGGAAGGATGACCCATATATGTTGATCCTTTCAATCCTTCATTTGAAAGGGAAAACAATTATGAAAGATAATTTGAAGGATAAAGATTATGAGTTATCCCTTATTTTTAGAATGTTAAAATTGGTGAACTATAGAGGTGGATGAGGGCAAGGTATTAAGTATCGAGCCATGCCGGTTAGCATGAGTTGAACTTGCCGCTGCGACTCGCAGGGACCTCGCGAGGTCGCGGAGGCTGCCGCAACCCCACGGCGGCCTCGCAGTAACCTTTGCAAGTTGTGGCAGCCTCTGCTGGGTGGACTTCAATTAACCTTGAATCGACTTTTACTTGAATATAATATTTAAACTCAAACTTAACATGAACATGCCAAATATAATTTAATAATAAACATTTATAGTAATTAAATATTAATAAAAAATATTTTTTAAGTAATATATTTTATATTAAAAAAATACCAAAACTCCAACATGGTTCGAAATTTTAAACCTTAGATGAGGGTGTTTTGTAAAATACTTTTTTTTTATACATGGGAGGTTTTATAATCCTATTCCTAGTGTCCCCCATCCATTTCTGATGTGTTCTTCCCTGCTCACAAGTTCTGATCAGACAGTTTGTTCTTGGGTATTCTCCAACCTCCCATTTATCTTGTATGTTCTTTCTAGCTCCCTGCCTGTTGATCATTTGTGTTAGGGAATATGCTGCAAAAGTCCATGGTGCAGCTGGGAAGGTAGGGAACCTAAGTGTGGGAGTCATGGTTGCCATTGTCAAGAGCAAGAGGAACTGTTCAGGGATTGAGAAGGGCTTGTTAATGGAGAACAAATGGTGGCATGAATCAAATGTGTGCTTGATGTCAAAGAAAAGTATCAAAGATATGAGATGGTGATTTGTATATTTTTTTGCTGGAGATAAATGTTCATATTTATTGTCAAAAATTGTTGTTGATTTACCCTTGTGATAGTTTCATGGTTGTATTACATTTTCTGTTTTATTCTATTAATTTATTTGTATTTCCATAAATGAGTTAACATAAACTGTGTATGCAGATTCATGAAATATTGTCTACTGGGAAATTATCTAAATTGGAGCATTTTGAGAATGATGAGAAGGTATGTCATGAGTATAGTCCTAAGCTCAACCTTGTGTTCTGTATATATACGTGCTTGGCTAACAGTTCCTTTTAGCTTTGATGCCCTAGAAAGTTACACAAGTTAGCACCTACTGAACTTTATTGCATTTTCTTCCAACATAGGGAGTTATCTATTACAAGTAGAAGTTCTTTTCCAGTCAAGTCATCCATGTAATGAATGGTCAAATTCAATAGAGCAAAAAATGACCTTGCCTCCATCCTAGATTACTCATATTAAAAAATTTGAATCTCCAAATTTGGACAATTAAATGTGATCAGTACCTTATATCTCCATATCATAGTGGAAATGATAGAAGTTTTTAATTAAAAAGTGGAAAAAAGTAGCTTGCATATCTTTTCAATCCCCTGCAAGTTTCTGAGGTGCATAAAATACTTACATGATGCTTTTCACCTGTAACCAAGAAAGATAGTTATTCGTCTACCAAATTGCTTGGGTGGAAATATTGATGTATATATCATTTTCAACTCTAATATAAGTTTTAGTTTACTTTTCTCTCATCTTAGATTATACACACAAAACCTCTCTTTAAGCTATTAAGAGCAAAGTGTGTGAGTATGCTGCACCTGTCTGGTTAATTTTGACATTTAAACACCATTCTTCTGTGTGATTTTGACTAACTGAATTGCTGCATGACAAGTTGCTTATCAATAAAGCCTAAAGTCCTGCTTGCATTGACATTAATCTTTTGAGTTGAAGAATCAAATTTGAGATAGCATCTGATCATCTCTGTTAGTCTGTTCTGGTGTTTCTCTATGCCCTTTTTGTTATTTGTTAGCTTATTTTTGTTCATTGCATTTTTTCCCTATTTTATGCTGAAGGTTAAAACAGTCAGCCTCTTTGGGGAAGTTTGGGGTATAGGTCCTGCGACAGCTCTTAAATTATATGAAAAGGGACATCATACACTTGATGATCTAAAACAAGATGATTCCTTGTCCACTGCCCAGAAGATAGGTCTGAAGTACTTTGATGATATCAAGAAAAGAATTCCACGGCAGGAGGTGCTAAATTTATAAGTTTTCTGATTTTTAGACCTAATTTTTTCTCATGATTTTTTTTTTTAATTTTTATATCTAGGTTAAAGATATGGAGATTGTTTTACAAAAAACTGGTCAGGAACTTCTGCCTGGGGTGAGCATATTTGATACTTCAACATTTAATGTGTATTGAGTTTGTGTGGATGTGTATTTGTATCTCTACAGGAATGAACTTTTGTCTGAAAATAAATATTTCCTAATTTAGAATCCTCTTTATTGGATCATGGAGCATGTAAAATGTCTAACATTGTATCGACCATTTTGTGTGTTCATGTGAAGTCTTGGCATTCATAATATGAGGAAAATATCATTGAAGGTACAGATATGATATACACATAGTGCTTAGAACCAACCACTCCATAAATTCCTCCAATCACATTTATGTTAGTGAAAGTGAGATGAATAAAACTCTTCTTGTTATTGACTAGTAGGATGAAATTGGCAGGAGAATGAATAGAATGTAGATGGGCAAGCAGGAGACAATGGAATAAAAGGTGGAGAGATGAGGTTGTTCACCATCACTTAAAATCAAACTTGTCTTATGTTCATCCTCCCTAAAGATGGACAAGCTGTTGATAAAGCTTTATTTCCATGTATGGTTATACAAACTGCTGAAATTTCTTAATGCTCTATTTAAAAGAAACCTGCCTCAAGAAATTCATTTACAACCAATGATTTGGTTATCAAATTTTGTTATCTTGGTGCTACTGCTATGTTTTCTTCTAAACTTTAGTTATGAGTTCTATCTTTGGAAGTTCTTCAAATTTATCTGTAGGCTGATTTTGGAAAGAAATTGCAACTAAGAAATTATAACTTAAATCATCTATTGTATGAACGGAAGGACAAATAACAGCAATTGAACCAAGATATGAAAACTTGATATGGAAGAAATCCTAGCATTAACATCAGAAATATTGGAAAATTATTTAAAAATTGCATCTGAGAAATCAAAACTTAAATCATCTATTGTATCAATTGAAGGACAAATAACAAGAATTGCAAAAAAGGAATTAAAACTTGATATGGAAGAAATCCTAGCATTAACATCAGAAATATAGGAAAATTATTTAAAAATTGCAACTAAGAAATTAAAATTTGAATAATATATGTATCAATGAAAGGAGAAACAACAGAAATTGCAACCAAAGAGGTAAACTTGATATGAAAGAAATCCTAGCATTTATGTCAAAAAATTTGGAAAATTATTTTGATACTAAATACTCTATCTTGATGAAATACATACACTAAGAGAGGAGCTTCAAGTAACCATTACTACCAAATTATAACATTTATGAGAAGATCAAAAATACCGAGGTGGGTTATACAAAAATACCTTGCTCTGAAACTATATAGAAAATTATATTAATTCAAAATTTCTCCAATATATGAGATTATATCACCTTTTTATAGATTGATAACACAACTTATTCTTCCTTTTCAAAATAAAAGTAATTATCCCAATAAATTTTTTTTTCTAAAAAACTAAGTAATCTTTTATGGAAACTTGATATGATAAAGATATCATATCTCATAATATATCAAATATTTTCAACCTAATGTTTAGGAATATTAAACAACCAAAATAGCATTGTTAAATTATGATATGGAGTTAGTGAGTGTGCTTTTTTTGTCATTACTTCAGTGATGGTTTTTCCCCTTTTTTAATTTTATAATATACAAAAATTTGATGAAGATATTGAATTACTAGACAAACACTCCAATTTGAGAAGTGATGCGTGTCTATTGTAAGTACACGGTCATCGTCAAGTAGTAAAAATATCATCCTCTAGGATCGTGGTGTTGACTACGGGTTTACATGCAAAATAGGCTATCTAGATGAATCGAAGTAAGACAATTGTTATGAAAGAAGAGCAAACTAAGGAAATTGAATGAAAAGCGATGATAAAACCAATTCTTGAGACAATGCTAGGATTTCAGTTTCACCACGATGACGGTTAATAATTTAATTGTGATTCCCTCTCTTACCTTAATGTTAGATTGTGCTTGAAGGTACTTTATCCTAAGGTAGCATCTGTGACGAGAAAAAAAAGAAAGAAAACATCGATGTATCTATCGTAATGCGATCCCTATTCTCATGGTGATCGACTCAGGATAGATCCATTAAGTTTTGTGACAACCAATGGTATCCTCGAAAAAGTTTAAACTACTTTTGTAATCAAACCCTCAAGTCCAATTCTATAGATCTGAGATTAGAGTTCACCTCTCAGTCCATCCCCTAATCTCTAACATATATGCTAATGTAATAGCATACATCAAAAGTTAAGCATGCTAAAACCGAATCAAGAATCAAACATACCATTAATAGAAGAGAGAAATCACAAATATCAATTATCAATTTAACATCGGGTTACTTCCTAATATTAGAATTAAGGAGAATACTCCAACATGATGGAGAAATAAGCCAAATACAACAAGGAAAACATTCTACAATTCAAAATAGAGATCAAAGATGTAGTCGGCGTCTATGGATGATCTCCACGTGCTCGTCGGTGGTCGGAATCTCTAGGCTCCTTGGATCTCTTCAAAGACGACTCTCTTTTAGGGTCTCTTGTCATGAGGGGCGCCGCCATCAAAACCTAGCGATCCACGGTCGTAGCAGGCACCTCGGGTTGGCCGTGGATCACATTGTGGTGTCCTTGTCAGAAGTCCAGGATGGACCACTACCGTGCCACAGCCTGGCTGTGGTGATTCTTCTTGCTTCTCTGGGTGATGCTCCAATGCCCAATTAACTCTCTGAATGATTCATGGTCGTGGAATGTACCACAATCTGGCCGTGGATCATGTTGCAATGTGCGCTCCTTTGAATTTTCATCTCCAAATATGCTCCAATGCCAAGATCTTCACGTCATATTAGCATAAACACAAAGACAAGTCATCCGAACTAAAAAGATAAAAATTGATGCAAAAACTAGAAGTTAACCTAAATAGTACTCATGTAATAAGTAAATGTATGCAAAATAAGACCGAAAACATATGCATGATTCATACACATCAAATACTCTAAACTTAAACTTTTGTTTGTCCTCAAGCAAAGCATGCAATCAAAACTAATATGTGTGAATTAGGCTCATTACACTCGGCAAATTTATCTAATACTATCATGCAGTGTTATTAGTGAGTAAAGGCACACAAATATTTCAACGAGGCCTAACTTGAAAGTTCCTCTATGCAATAAGTGTGATGCCTCGAAGGCATCAGATACCAATCCAAGTTAATTTTTCACTCCATTACGTTCCCAGAATTTATGGCACAAGAGGCACATTATCTGCTTCACGCAAGGCTCGTCCCCCCAATGCTTTGCACTTTCTACACTTGGTCTCAAAGGAGCACTCAATGTCGACGTAAGCTAATAGGTATTTCCCCAATAACTACTTGTTCTCAAAAGGGTACCAAATTGCTTTCACACTTTTTTCCCTTAACTTTTTTTCTCTCTCGTCATGAGTGTTTCTCCCATAACTAAAATGCAGTGGGAGTCCCCAAGGAAACTAAAGTACTAGTCT
Organism: Hedychium gardnerianum; assembly: GCA_038050645.1. Lineage (NCBI taxonomy): Eukaryota > Viridiplantae > Streptophyta > Magnoliopsida > Zingiberales > Zingiberaceae > Hedychium > Hedychium gardnerianum. Next base: position 4,459,789 of record JBBUKS010000017.1, read on the forward strand.
AGTGTAGTGAATTACAACTCTTTTTTGCTACTTCGACGGTTGTGGCAGGCACTATGGTGTCCTTGTCAAAAGTCCAAGATGACACGGTCGTGGCCATAACCTAGCCGTGGTGGTTCTTCCTGCTGCTCCGGGTGATGTTCCAATGCCCAATCTATCTGAATGATTCATGGTCGTGGAATGTACGATGGTCTGACTGTGGATTATGTTGTAATGTGCGCTCCTTTGGCTTTTCGTCTCCAAATATGCTCCAATGTCAAGATCTTCACGTCTTATCAACATAAATGTATATTAAATAAGACTGAAAACATATGCATGATTAATAAAGAGCAGTCATCCGAACTAAAAAGATAAAAATTGATGCAAAAACTAATATAATGAGTAAATGTATAGTAAATAAGACTGAAAACATATGCATGATTCACATACATCAAGAAGTTGTACATAATGAGGAGAGTCTAGACTTGGATTTATTCTATCTCAACTTTGCCTAATCATTCTAGATGAATGTTGGACTTGTCAAGTTAATTGTTCTCTTATATGCATAGGGTGTTATACTTAATATGAGAGCTGATCAAGACCTAGGTTTGGTAGGGTCTTCAATTGGAAATGATTGTCTATTGGTGGCACTAAATCACAGTCTTAGGTTATATTCACTCTTCAATTTTATGTAATATTCATTCCTAAGTGAAGCATTTTGATGTTGCAGGTGATTATTGTTTGTGGAGGATCATATAGACGTGGGAAAGCATCTTGTGGCGACTTGGACATTGTAATTACACATCCTGATGGTGAAAGGTACTATATTGAATACCAATAAAGTTTATTCTGTATAACTTGGCTGAAATCTGTATCCTTCCTAAGTCAGACCAAATATGATGCAAAAATTGGACCATAACTGGTGCATGAGTACTAGTAGAGATATGCTTTTTTATTTTTTCAAACAGAATTGTCTTTCCTATCATGTCTGATGTTTTAGTGTCCTTGAAGATGAAGATGGTGCACAATTGAAGATGACTCCATTTCAAACAAAATTAGATTCAATATAAATTTTCATTTTTCAAAGGACTCTATTTGTTCTGTATAATCACATTTTAGTCACCATTGAAGATGACTCCAAGTCACTAGTTCATTAGTTTGATGATTTGATTTGTAAGTCACTGGTTCGTTGGTTTGATGATTTGATTTTTAGTTGAGAAATGAAACCCAAATGCCTTCAGGCCACTAGTTAGTTCGTTGGATGAACTGGATGGATGGATTGATCGAATTCCATACCACACACACAAGTATAATCACAATTTAATCACTATTGAAGATGGCTCCAAGTCATTGGATTATCGGTTTGATGATTTGATTTATAGTCTAAAAATCAAAACCCAAAAACCTTTATGCCACGATGTATTGGTCGAATTGTATATCCCACATGTATAATCACAATTTAGTCACCATTGAAGATGGCTCCAAGTCACTAGTTCATTGGGTTGATGATTAGATTTTTAGTTGAATTCAAATCCGAAGACCTTCTGGTTTGGATCACTAGTTTGTTGGATGAACTAATGGATGTATTGGTTGAATTACATATCAAACCAAGAATTGACTCAAAGAAACCAACCTAATTGCATAACTATCACAACCATCATAAATATATCTTACTTTTTAGAAACTAAAAGGTAACTATTAATAAATAATGATAATGAAGCAATTGTTAAATGTGTACATGTAGTTGCCATCTACCAATTATATATGCATGAAGAAAATCCAATAGTACAAGTGCTAGTTTATGCAATAATTAATGAACATGAGATTATAAATGAAAAGAAAAGCAAGAGATAATGAACAAACCTTATTGCAGCTTGTAGGGGTTGTAGACATTAGCTATTTGAGACGCTGACAAGGGGTGTTGGCTGTTGGTCAGAGGCAGATGAAGTCAACAGTAAAAAATTGAAGGGTGTGGGATGATGGTGTCAAGATTATTGGAGAAACATGGTGGAAGGGGAAGATGGCTCCAAGTCACTAGATCATTGTGTCGATGATTTGATTTTTAGTCGAATTGGGCCACTAGTTGAATGAACTAGTGGATGCATCGGTCGAATTGCATATCAAACCAAGAATTGACTCAAAGAAGCTAATCGGTTGAAGTGACCTTTATTGACTGATCTAATTGCATAACTATCACAACAATCATAAATATGTCTTATTTTAGAAACTAACTATTAATAAATAATAATAATAATAAAGCAATTGTTAAATGTGCACATGTAGTTGCCATCTACCAGTTATATCTGTATAAAGAAAATCGAATAATATAATTGCTAATTTTTGCAATAATCAATGAACATGAGATTATAAATGAAAAAGAAAAGTAAGAGAGAATGAAAAGACCTTATTGCAACTTGTAGCCAACCTTGGATGTCGGCTACTCAACTAGCCAAGGTTGGCAATTGACGGAATAAAAAATGTTTTTATTCGATTCGTTGAAAGGGTTTCTATCAATTGAATAGATTTTAGTTGATTGGATTGTTTTTAGTCAATTAAAGTTATAGTTATTAGCAAGGATTGAAATACCGTGCCGTGCTGCTCGGCACGGCCGGTTTTTACCATTCCGCCACAGCACTGAAATCGGCACAATACGCGTGAGAATTTCGTGCGTCATGGGACGGAAGTCGCCGATGGAAGGAATTGCGCGCGCGATCGTGCAACAGAAGGAATCGTGCAGCACGATCGCGCGACAGATTCGATTTCTCCTGTCGATCGATTAATAAAAAAAAAAGCTATATAATGTAAGGAAGACAACGGTGAAGGCAACTGGCGAGTAAAGAGGCAGCGACGAGGCGACGGCGAGGCAGGAGCGAGGCGGCAGCAAGGGCGGCGACCACTCTGGATAGGTATGATTTCAATTGAGCGGAGGAGGCGAAGAAGGCTTACCGGAGGCGTCGTGGAGATGTCGCGGGACGCTTACGGCGGCGTCCGTCCCATCTTCGCAAAAGCTAGGGCATGTCGGAGCCTCGGAGGCGTCGCAGGCGCTGTCGGAGGCGTCACAGGCGCTGTCAGAGGCATCACAGGCGCTGTCGGAGTCATCACGGGACGCCTCTGGTGCCGTCGGAAGCGTCGCCGGACGCCTCTGGAGCCGCCGGAAGCCTCCAGCGCTGCTGGAAGCCTCGCTAGACGCCTCCGGCGTCCGCGTCGGAAGGCGTCTGATGACGCCTCCGGTGCCGCCGGAAGCTTCGTCGAATGCCTCCTGCAGCGTTGGAAGCCTCTGTCGCCGCGAGTAGAGACGAGAGACGCGAGCACTGTGCATTCCCGAAAATTAAATATAACGATTTTATTAATTCAAATGTGATATTTCAAATAGGCTTTCCTAAACCCTAATTAAGTTATCTTAATAAAATATATAAAAATATATATTTAAACTTTTAAAAAAATTAATATTTTTTATTAATTAATATTTTGAAAAAAATTATTGTTTTAAATTTCATTTAAAAATTTTAAAAAATTCTAAAAAATCAGATTTATATTCTTATATTATTTTTTTGTGTGTTTTTTTTACTATTTTATTATTTAATTGATATTTTCATATTTTTTTACCATTTTAAATATATATTATTTAAATAAATAAATAAATAAATAATTTATATAATTATTATATATAATAAACTATAAAGTAGTATTTTTAATTAATTTATATACTTATTATAGATAAATTTTTTTCTTAGAAATTAGAATTAATTTGAAATTAAAATCCAATATTAAGATATTTAGCTTATTTTTAGGATTCTTGCTTCAAAACATAAAACTTATATTTTTGTCTTAGAATGTCTCTACCTGATTTGTCTAGGAAATATTATCTGTCCTATATTTTAGAAATTTTGATAAAGGTATGCTATCAAGTTTATAATTCCTAATAAAAAC
>JBBUKS010000017.1:4466093-4477805 GCA_038050645.1 Hedychium gardnerianum
GGCCACGACCACGGCCAGCCGCGGCCACGACCAGTAGTGCCGCCGCCGCACATGTCGAGGGAGAGAAGCGGCTGGGCATACCTTCGACGGCGGGAGGCTGATCGACGGTGAACGACGTTGCTTGGAGAAGAAGGCAGCGGCTCGGAGGAAGAACGCGGTAAGAGAGAAGGCAACACGCGAACCCTAAATCTCGGGAATTAGCGACGGAATGTTAATTCCGTCGCTAATGGCGACAGCAAATTAGGGTTTACGTCCGTGACAATTAGCGACGGAATTAGCGACAGAATTAATATTCCGTCTCTAATTAACGACTGAATTAACATTCCGTCGTTAATTAGAGACGGAATTAGCGACGGACATTTAATTCCGTCGCTAATTACCTATTTTTTTGTAGTGTCAACACCCAAGAAGTATTTTAAAATCCCTAAATCCTTTGTATGCAACTGATTGTGAACAAAGGATTTAAGAGATGAAATACTTGCAATATCATCCTAGTAATGACAATACCGTCCACATATACAACTAGCAAGATAATGCCCTTAGTAGACTATCTGTACAACACAAAATGATTAGATTTACATTTTTCTTCATTCAAAACTTTTCACTCGCTTAACTAAATTTGCCAAACTAGGCATGGGGATTTTGTTTTAAACTATATAAGGATTTATGGAGACAACTTTTCTATGCTCTCCCTCTAGGTAAGAGTTGATTGTTTCTTCACATAGACTTCCTCTTGAAGATCACCATAGAGAAAAATATTTTTGATGTCTAACTGATGTAAGAGCCAATTATGAGTGACTGCTATGGAAATAAATAACCGAGCTGAAGTAAATTTAGCAACAATAGAAAAAACATAGAATAATCCACTATAAGTTTGGGCATAGACTTTCGGTAAGATGGACTTTCAGTTGAACACTAGATCCATCAGGATTAACTTTAATTGTAGACACCCATTTGCATCCAATTGTCTTCTTCCCTCTAGGTAATTTGATTAGGGTCCAAGTACCATTGTCATCTAGAGTATTTATCTCTTCGATCATAGCATTACGCTAACCAGGATGAGATAGAGTTTCATGAATAATTTTAGGGATATAGAATCGAGAGATGCAATAAAGGAAGAGATAGATGTTGATAAGTGGTTATAAGATACAAAAGAAGAAATTGGATAAATACATTGAAGTTTATCTTTGCGAAGAACAATTAGTAGATCATCACACGAAAAAGTTGGCGCAAGACATGGATCAAGAGGAATATGTCGTCGAGAATAAACCTATTGTATGGGAGGCTTAGCATCAGTAGGATTAGAAATAAAGAGTGTGACGGTATAAAATAACTAATCATCATCTTCTCCCTAACTAGGGCGATTAGTAGAGGGAAAGAAAGGTGTGGTTTCAAAAAAAGTGGCATTCACCAAATATTTGTTAAGATTAGGAGAATAACATATATAATATCATTTTTGAACTCGAGAATGCCTAAGAAAAACACACTTGGAGATTTTGGGTCAAGTTTTATGACTTGAGGATGAATATATCAAATAAAGCAGGTTCAAGCAAATGTTCTAGGTTCAATAGGAAATAATGACTTATTTGAAAAGAGAAAGTGATAAGGAGTTCACCATGAAGAAACAATAATGACATATGATTAATTCGAAAACAACCTGTGCAAACTACATTTGCCCAAAACCATTTAAGAACCTACATTTGCAATAATAAAGCTTTTGCAGTTTCAAGAAGGTATCTATTCTTTCTCTTAGTAATCTCATTTTGAGATGGTGTGTCTACACAAGAGGTCTGATGGAGAATGCTATGTTGAGTCATGTAAGTTTGAAAAGATTTCAACAAGTATTTCTTAGTATTATCACTTCGCAAAATTTGTACAAGAGCATTAAATTGAGTTTTAATCTCAACAAAAAAGGCAAAGAATTAAAAGAACAACTTAGAACGACTTTTCATCAAATATAACCATGTCATATGAGAAGTATCATCAATAAAAGTAATAAAATACTTAAATCCAATTGAGACATAATACGATAAGGTCTTCAAACACCTGAATGAACTAATTCAAAAGGAGCACTAGCTCATTTATTGACTCTTGGTCGTGAAATAAGATGATGGTGTTTACCAAACTGATATGACTCACAATCTAATGAGGATAGGCTATAAAATTGGAGACAAAGTTTCTTCAATATTGGTGAGAGGGTGACCCAACTGACAATGTGTTTCGAATAGGATGATTATTCTAGAGTAGGCGATGGACTTTGATATTTGTGCATCGAGCATGTAGAGACCCCTAAACTCATGTTGTTTATCAATAATATTCTTCGTCGTAAGATCTTGAAAAAGATAATAATCAAGAAAGAATGAGACCAACAATTTAGAGTATGGGTGAGTTTGCTTACAAAAATTAAATTGAAAGACAACTGAGGTAAGATGAAGACAGAATATAATGGAATTGAAGGAGTTAGAGTAATTGTGCCAGACCCACAAATATAAGAGGTTGACTCATCTGCTAAAGTAAAAATAGAAGTAGAAATATGTGACTGAAAAGTAAGGAACAAATTAAAATTACTTGTCATATGATCTCATATGATCTTTGACACCAGAATCAATAACCCATTTGGAGATGAGGAAACAAGATATGTATTTGGTTTAACTGACTCGATAGAGTAATTGGTGTGGGTGAAGATTTTAATGATTCTTGATACCGAGAGAATTTGACATATTCATCAGCAGAGATCATGACAAACTTCTTCTTAGCCATATCACCAAAGAGTAGCAAGAACAAAAGAAAATAGAGAACAAATTTGAAATACCAAAGAAACAAACCTATTGCCTAAAAAAGTTCCACACTTGAATAGATGTTAACTCAACCAGGTATGCGAAATGTTGTATGGAGCAGAGCAAACAAACAAAATAGGAATAATCAAAGAGATTTCGGATAACGAACGCACTTTCACATGTCGACACGTGGGATTGGATGGTAAACTTATAACGGTGTGTGACTCACGCGCAAAGATTTTGATGACTAGAATTTGGGCGATGATAGATCAATGATCGATGGTTCCTTCTAGGTCAACGGTGGCTAATGCAAGAGAAGAGTTGTAGGCATTGATCAATAATGGATGAGAAGAGGAGGCTAGGGTTTGCTCTTAAATTTTTTTAGAGGAATTAAAAATATATTATTAATTTTATTCATCAATCTCATACATACATATAGATAGTATCTAGACTTAATCAAATCCCTACCCTACAATCAAGGTAAATCATATCTCTACAATTTCATATTTTTATTTATATAATCTATAACAGGAATGATTAGAGGAAATGCTGCAGTTGATCTGGAAACACCTAATAGGAAAATTTATTTATCCGTCTCATACATATACACGACTAGACTTAATATACTATCCATAACTCAAAAGAAGCTCATATGCAAGCTGGATCAATGATTCATAGGAGGTTAATCGCTGGATATTACACTTTTCTTGCCAGTAACCTCGTGACATAGAGTAAAAACATGTTGTATCATGGTCTAATGCAGAGGTAGAATTCCAAGCAATGGCTTAAGGTGCGTGTGAACACCTTGGTTAAAAATCATCTTAGAAGATCAAGTTGGGATAATCCAATGAGACTTGATGATGATAATAAGTTTGCAATTAACATAGATCACAATCTAGTACAACATAATCAAATCGTCACTTCATTGAAGAGAAACTAGAGAGCGGATTCAATTGTATCCTATATGTATTTTTACATTGGCAACTTGCAGAAATACTTTATTTACTAAAGAGTTAAGTAGTTCAGTATTTCAAAGTATTGTATCCAAGGTAGGAATGATAAAACACCTATTTACCAATTTGAGGGTGTGTGGGAAAAAATGATTAGTGTGCAATGAGATTAACGACTTACCCACCTGCATACATTTTTTAAAACAATTTTTTCGCTTTGTTTTGGTAGAAGACCAAGCTTCCTCTGCAGAAAAATAAAGTTAATTGTGTAGAGAAGTCCAGAATAACGATATTGAATATTTCTTTCTATTTCTCTTTTTATTTTCATTTTTTTTTGTAAAAAGAAAAGTGTAAAATATATTATGACTTTGTCCTTTTCACAACAGTGGTCTCTTGAGTGTCTTTCTGCCTTTCTATATTTTTTTTGTTTTTATTTGGAAAGGAAAATTGTAAAACTGGAAATATTTATTTTGCTATCTTTCCACAATAGTGGCCTCTTTCGTGCCTATCTTCTTTCTCTCAGCTAATTCCTAAGTTATTTGCAGAGGAACTGCCATATTATGCGACTGCAGAAGAACGAATTGTGGATATACAGGGTGAAACAGTGAAGGTTTTAACAGCTTTAAAGGCAGTACTTGGTTACCTCAGAAGATTTCTTGTTGATCACAGCATTCTTCCATTGTTTGAAAAAAGTGTAAGTTGTTTGAAAAATGTGCTATCTGAAAAACCAAACTTCATTCAACAGTTAGTACTAATATCTTTGTATATCTTTTTTACTCCCAGCTTGTGACACCAGCAGCTCAAGATCATGCCCATGAGCCTTGGACTGATAAAAAACAATCCTTGATTCATTCTGCTCAGCAAACTGGACCTGGAAATGATTATTCTCGTTTCTCAAACTGGGATTCACTCCTTGATCGTAGAGCTCAGGTTGATTTGTCATACCAACGTTCTAGACTGTCAATATATGGTCAAGATCCTGTTTCTGGCTTGCGTCCTCCAGCACTAGGGCATACTGCTGGTTCTTTAGTAACTCGGGTTGTTTTAGATACTTCTCCAGATTTAATACTTATTCTGCTTGACTAACTGTTTTTGCATACTATCGTAAATGTTTATCTATAGTTGTCCATATTATTTTTCCCTTTCTCCTCTCAAATCACACAAATATGCAATAACTCTTGTTTCACTGTGTTGATTATTATCATTATCCTTTAATTAGACTATATATCTGAGGTATTATGCTACTAACTATTTCATTCAGTGCATCTCTAGAGAACTTTGATTGGGTTGGACTCCTGCTCTTCAGTTTCATCCAAGGTTTTCTTGTTCTATGATAGGGTAGTTTTAACAAAAAAGATATACAAAGGGCTTGTTGACTTCTTTTTTTATCCCATCTTCATCTAGTAGTCCAGGAAAAAAATACCATGTGATAATTTCTTTTGATATTACTAAAATACATAAGCATGCATCTTCTGTAACAAATTCATAGAAAATTTAAAATAGTGTTTTGTATTTATAGTCTATATATAAGTTCTTCAAACATTTATTTATTTTTTTTCCCTTTGGACATGGATTTGATTGAGAGCATGATCCTTTTGTTATCAACTTGTCATTGGTAACAGTCGATGGATAATGTGGGATTGATTGAATGCAAATTAGGAATTTAAATTATCAAATTTTTAAACTTTGTAAAAGTTTATTTTGGTAGCTCCTTTTATTTAAAAGAATTGTATAATTAAGATACTTTTTATTTTGTAATTATCTTTTTTAGAGAATAAGGAATTATTCCAAATTTGATTGTCTTTTTAACAATATAATCATTTCTTTCTTAAAATATTTTAATTTCTTTCATGGTTTTAGTGTTTTAAAAGGGATTTTAGTTTTCTCATGTTAATTACCTTTTTGCATAGTATTTTCCCTTATAATTTTTACTTTGTCAATTTTGGTGTTCAAATTATATCAGTGATGAATACTTTTTTTGTCTCTAGGGTGTAATACAGATGGTGAACGCATGGTAGTTTGTCCGGATTAGGCAGGGGTCGATCCCCAAGGTATCATTGCCTGTGATAATCCCCGCTATGCACCTTCCACATGTGTACTTGTATCTATCTCCCTCTATATCCGTGGGACAAACTCTAGGAAATCGTTGATGTGACGGTTTCATTTTTTTTTTACCTATGTTACATTCCTAGCTTGCCTTTCACCTGAGCACCACTGCCAATGATCCCACCTACGGCTATCTTGTAATTGGCTCCTCCTTACCTCCCTTTGCTCGTCTTTCCTTTCTCTCTCTTAAGTTGGGACTTTCATCACCTACCTAGAACTCGACACTAAGACAGTCTTCGCTGCCTACATCAAAACCATGAACATCTTTCTTCTAAACTCCACATTCCTATACAATACGGCTCTGTCATTTTAACTATACACATGTTAGTACCAATTAACCACTTCTAATTCCATTTAGCAAACCTAATCACTCTAGTCCATGTTGCATTAGCACACACTTCAACCCTGAGAATGAGTCTAATGATACAATTCTAGAAAAGTTGATGACTTATCTCAGTGTAATGATACAATTCTAGAAAAATTGATGACTTATCTCATCTTCCACTTTCAATTGAATCCACTCTTGGCACACGTCCCTAAATCATCTAGTGATTCCTTCCTGGAGAATAGAGGACCTTAAATTAAGCCACTTAATCCCCAAAGATCCTCCTGATAAGCTACTCACTTTAGAAAGCGTGCAACACTATACCAATTATATAATCACTGGAACTCTTATTTGAGTATCCATCTCGTAAGTACTATGATCTTTCAATCAAATCTCCTAAAGAGTAGTCCCTTGATGATCCATTTGTTGAACCCTCTAAATAATCTTTTGGATAACTCACCACCTTTAAGGAATATTTCGCATGCTATTATAACTGGTCTAGACCTATTAGGAGTATTAATTTCTCAATTAGGAGCCAACTGAATTAAATAAACAAGAAGACGACTTAGGAGTCTGAATTTCTCTATTATCAATTAATAACATTGTCTATCATGATTTAAAATCTCGACTCGTGTCGAGGTTTCGGTCTCGGATCGAACGATACAGTTTTGGTATCGTATCATGTCGATATAGTTTCGATATTTTTTTAAATATAAAATATATTAATTAAAAATAAAAAATTAATTTAAATATTTAAAAATAAAAGATATAAAATATAAATTATAAAATATTTTTTAATATATATATATTAAATTAATGAGATAATTCTATTAGACTTTAATTAACCTTATTTAAATTATCCCAACTATAGTTAGGAAGATTAAATTATTAACCTAACTTTTATTATTAAAACCTATGTTTAAAAGTCCGTCGTTCCTGTTTCGCGACGACAATGGGCTCGCGCGATGCCTCCTGACTCGTCGTTAAACCCGAGCAATGCGTCCGGATGCATCACCTAACTCATGCGATGAGTTCGGAGGCGACGCGAGGGCTCGGGCAACGTGCCCGGACTCATCACTTAGCTCGCGCGACGCCTCCGAACGTGACATTAGGCCTGCGCGACACGTTCGGATGCGTCGCCAAGCTCGCGCGACGCGTCACGGCGTGTCAGCATTGTGCCAGTGTCGGTCCTTGAGCGAAACGAGATGTTTCGTCCATATTAAACGAAATGACTCAAGATTTTAATCACCGTTGCCTATAACCATTTTATTTAAACATCTACAAGTATGCATCTTTTTATAATATCCTGAGTCTAAAGTTGATTTGGTCGTTGCCTTCCTTTATCCATCAATTTGTGAGATTTACTAAGAGCATAAAAGAGACAGATGTTGATACTAGGAGAATAATTCCATTAACTAATAATTACTATAAAAAAATTTCTGATGCCTATGCATTTATTAGCTGAAGCAATCCAATAGTTATTACTCTAAAAGTAATTACATTTATACTACCATTCTTTACTATGTTGAAGATTGATGCTAATGTTCACTTGTTTAAAGTAACTTATTTGAAAATTAGTTTAAATCTTGAATTAGATGATTTGCTAACTTACTAATTAAGAGACATATAAACCTTCAACCTCGCATGCTTATTTTATCACCAGTTCACCAGCACCTTCTGGTAGTTTCATCGTCAGTATTGTCATTTCACGCCCATGGTTACTACAAATGCAAACACTACCTCTGCCTCGGGACCAGTCGCATCATTTTCTTATCTACTAGAAGGGTCTCCTGAAAAGGAAAAGAATAAAGTTAAAGCTCAAGTCCTCAAGGGGAAACCAAATACACTAGCCACTCTTGGAAGAGTGATCAAAGGCAGATGAAATTGTGCAATTATCCCTTATGCTTGGGAAATCACTTGAAAGATATTGACAACTCGTTTCATGTTGAGTTCTCATTGGTGGTGGGAGAATAATGCAAATTAAGATTTTAATTTGCAAAATTTCAGGCTTTTAAAATTTTTACTTTCAGTAGAGGTTTTATTTAGAAGATTAAGTTTAATCAAGCTAGTTTTTAGTTGGTAACTATTTTATTTAATGAATAGGGGATTTCTTACAAACTTCATCGAGTCTTTTTTACTATGGAATTATTATTATTATTATTGTTATTTTTCAATTTTACTTGGGTTGGATCTTTAAAAAGGACTTCAATTCTCCCATGTTAATAATCTTTTGCATAATAATATGTTTTCGTGAATTTTACTCTTAGTGCCACATCACTTGTTTTTGTGTCTCCCCTTATAAATTGCTTTGATATGCAGATTTCACAGACTACTGAATATTCCCCTGACTTACGCAGCAGAAATCATTGGTGTTGGAGGAGCAAATATATCATTCATACGCCGGACAAGTGGAGCAGTTATCACCCTCGAGGAGAGTAGAACTATGCCTGATGAAATAGTAGTCGAGATAAAGGAGATTCGGACTGCTTAACAGCTGATTGAGGTACTTTAGGATTAATTGTTTCAGCTTTATTGAAATTGCAGTGCTCAAGTATGCAACATTTTCATTGACTCTAATCTCCTTATTGCAGGATGTTGTAGGCGGGAACAAAGAACTGGCACATAGCAGCTAGCTATAGCAGTCTTGACACGGGTTACAGGTCATCTTACTCTAGTTTACCAGGTTCAGGGTATTTGTCTTCCTCGCTTACTTCAAGATCTCGTAGTGGCTACAGATCTTCAAATTTTGGAGGCTACGGAGACTAGCTAGTTTGAATGCTACCAAAATCTGGTGCTCTTGTATGTTCAATTAGTAACTCATGAACTTTGAGTGTCTTGGAGCAGTAGGTTGAGAAAGTTTCAAAGTTCCAATGCCATGTTCTTGACTGTACCTGAAACTACGCTGTAAACCAAAAGTTGGTTTTGAGTGACAACTTGATTTTTGGTTTAGAGCCTCTATTCACGATCATCCATGGGGGAGGATGGATACTTGCACCCCAATGTGATGGGGCCCATGTACTGGCTAGCTTGCGGGGAGGGGAGGGGAGGGGAGGAAATACAATTTTCTTTCAAATACATAAATAATTAAACTTGTTAGTTTGCAAGTGTTGCTTGTGTGTGAACTAGTTGTTTCAAATAATACAATAAACAATGGAAATGAACACAATGGTTACATGGTCTCAAAGATTGCTACACTTTTGACTCATTGAGTTCTAACTTCACTATAAACACTTTGAAATGAGGCAATAGAGGAAAATTACACACCCAAACTTTTTTAGGATGAGTACAAGTAACACATCTCTCAAATAGAAATAAATATAAAAGAGAAAGAGAGGAGATTACCAAGAGCTTATAGAATGAACTTTCATTTGGGATTTCATGCGGTTTGGAAGGATTACAAACAGAAATAAATATGAAAGCTAAAGAGATGAGATTATCAAGAGCTTGTAGAATGAAATCTTCATTTTTGATTTCATGCCCTTGGAAATCTATTTCACTTGAGCACTTTTCACAACAAAATCACTTGGCTCTATTTTTTGCCTACATTTGATCGATTGAAAATGGACTCAGTTAATTATTTTAGAAAATGTAGTCATTGAACAATACCATGACTATTTGGTCAGCAAATTGGAAATTTTATGCATCCTCCACACGACTTGTTATTAGAATAGAAATATTCTATTTCTTAAACCCTTGAGTTTAATTGACTTAGAATTTAATTGAACCGAATCAACTAAAGAATCAATTGAACCAAGTCAAACTTAAAACTCAAATGTGTTGGTGTAATAATGCCGTAAGCGATTGAGTTTGATCAAATGATATTGGAAAGCTTGTTGGTGATCAATGAAAGATGAAATTATGTAATTGATTGTTAGTACTCACAATTGATTTATCAAATGAGATTATTCCTCCCATCAAGGTAAATTAATTGTGAGTACCATTCAACTATTAGAGTCATTGCATATTGTTTTATTTGGTAGTCATGGTATTTTATCTTTTAATGGTAGTAAATATTATGATAGTAGATGATTATAGTAGGTTCACTTGAGTTAGTTTTATAAAATACAAAAATGATTTAGATGATATGAAAAAGGAAGAAGTATTTTGAGTGTGAAAGAAGCACCTTAATGATCTATAGTCATCTAGAATAAGCTATGGGAGATATTTTCTAAGGAGTTTTTTGGGAATCATTTTGCTTTAATATCCCAAATTGAGCCCAAAACCATAGTGAAGCACCGCTTGACTCGGATTGGGCATTAACTATACAAGATGAATTGACACAATTTGATAGTAGTCAAGGTTAAAATTAGTTCGGAAACCCAAGATCATAACTACTACATGTTGGGTCTTTAAGAACAAGTTCAATCACAAGGGAATCATGGTCAGAAATAAGGCTAGATAAGTGACTTGATGTCTTAATGATAAGACTAATGCTTGTGTAGTTCATCTAAAATTTATTGCTTTTTTATATTTATTTCTTATAAAGAATTTAAACTTTATCAAATAGATTTAAAATCAACATTTCTACATGGTTCTGTTAAATAAGAGATGTACATAGAATAACCATCCGTTTTGAGCATTTAAGTTTAGAAAAACCGTTTAAAACAAACACCGTGAGGTTGATATGATTGGTTGTCCCTCTTTCTTATATCAAAATATTTAAATAGAGGACAAGTTGATTTATAGTTCGTCAAGGAGTTGTCAACTCTATTAGTCACCAACTTTAGGATGTATAATGACTCTGTCATGTCTCAAGAGTGTAATTTACACTTACTAACCGGTACACCACTTTGATTAAAGAGAACCATGAGTCATATAAACAATTACTAATTCAGAATAATAAAGAAATTCAATTAATTTTATATTTATTTATATGTTTTTTCTACAAGAACAACGAGAATATAAAGATTATGTGAACAAAATAGAAATATATTGATATAAAACAAAACTAAAAATTAGTAGATCAAAATCTTTGAACCACTTTATGTTCTATCTAAATTTGACTGTTGCAAAATTGAAGGTGAAAGCAAACCATAAACGTTAAATGGATAAAAAAAATATTCATAAATTTAATCTTATTTGGATGATCAAAAAAATAAAATCATCATCTCACATTACTGTTAGTACAATTTGCACTAATAATCTAATCCTAAATTTTGATGTATGGCAATAAGTTGAAATTAAAGTATTACTATTTAATAAGTTGAGCTAAGTATGCAGAATTGACTGACTTGACCGATCTAAAGGGCCAGACACCAAACAGAAGTCCAGATGTGCGATTCTGACAGGAAGTTCAGCTAGGTTAGAAAGGACAAGACAGTTGGCGGAAAGTCTAATCGGGTCAGGGAGGACCAGATGATTGGCTGAACTCCGAATGTGCGATTCCGGCAGGAAGACCTGGTGGGTCAGAGATCAGACGTCAAGGAGATGACTCAACAAATGGTAAGTAAGGTAAGAAACTGGAGGAGCCAATTCAATGAGGACGGGTCCCCGGTAGGGACTTAGGCGCTGGTCCAACTTAGATCCAAAGTGGAACCCTAAGTTGAGACCATGA
>JBBUKS010000017.1:4486415-4496430 GCA_038050645.1 Hedychium gardnerianum
TACGAGTTTAAACAACAAATTAACGGTTCGATTGGAAATCAAGTCTCCATTTAGAGTTTCCTTTTCTTAATGTGAACGTAATTGCTCTTAATTCCACACATCCAATTTAGAGGGGTATATAAAAACCCTAATTAGGTTCCATTCCTCATCTCATCCAGAGCTAGTTACAAGGCTTAGGAACAGGAGTTCTTTCGACCTTGTAACCCTAACCCAGATGGTATTGTTTAACCCAATAGTATCACCACTTACTCAAATCAAATTCTCCACTTTCAACGTGTATCCTCAATACACAAAGATGAAAGCCACATAATAACAATACACCTATTACTGAATTCATAACCTCCACCATAAAATCCAAAACTTCAAGATGTAGCTAAACCAGGGCAATTTAACTACATGTAACCCTAGAAATTATGTCCCCAATTATCACTTCATTTGGATATTAATTCTCCAAATGTTAACACAACTAAAAACCGATTATCCCCTAATTATCGAACTTGAAATATCATTAAACCCTTACCTCTACCGATGGGGCTGCCGGAGAATATCAGAGGTAGTCGGGCTGATCGAGAGGGGCCGGAGATCATTGTGGCAGAGGTGATTTTGGCCGGAACAACACCCACCAGCAACCAATTAAAAACTTGGCATTCCTTCACAACACCCTACTGTGCAAATAAAATCAGCACCGAAATTCTTAACATCTAAGCCTTAGAATTCAGAGAAACAACAAAACAACCCTAACCTAGATTCTTACCTTTCGGAAGTAGATAACCAGGAGAGGGCCGGAATAGTGACCAGGGCAGAGAAAGGCCGAAAATGCAGCTTCAACTCGAAAACAAAAATCGAATCAACTAGACATCAATTCCAGTACCAAATCAATACATCTATCCTCTTCAGCCCTTACCTCCACCGGAATCCGGTTGTCGGCCCGCTTTGGTATGGCTGGGGATGATCGGAAGTTGAATCTGGTCGAGGAAGCAAGGTCAGGCAGATGAAACTGGTCGAATTGACAACCCCCATCTGCGATTTGCAGAGAAGATCGGCAATGGAGTCCGACGGTCGGCGATCACAGCTCGAGGAAGAAAGGCTCGGCAGTACAGGAGCGGCGATGTCTCTGGGGGAAGCTCGAGCAAAGAAGAAGAACGGATGAGATCATCGGCGTCGGTAGACAGTCGGACGACCTCGTCGATGGCCGGCGGCAGCATCGAGCGGAGGTGGCGCTCGATCGGGGAAAAAAAAGGAAATCGTGGAATAAAGGGAAGAGAAAAAGATCGATTAGGGCAAATGAGATCAATCCGGCTTGCCTTCTCTAGTTGCGTCTAGCTCTGGAATTTCGGTTGTTCTCGGCTCGTGGAGAAGGGTGCGGCCGCAGGTGTCGTGTGAAGAGAAAAGTCGTGGGGGGAGAAGAAATCAAATAGGGAAATAACCTAGGCATAAAAATTTAACTTAGGTTATTTAAGATCAACTTTTGGTTGATTAATCCAATCAACTCCTCATTAATTGATATTCTAAACAGGCCCCTTTAAAGCCTATATTTTATATCCCCGTAAATTCCTCCAAATGACTTCAATTAAATCCCAGAAAATTTCTAAAATTTCCAAAATATTCTTTTAAGCTTATTCTCCGGTCAACGCACATATTTTAATTATTTTATTTTACCGTATTTAACAGGTTGGTTGTAATGAAACTTGTGACTCGACGGGGTCAAATTGTAATGATTGACTTGGCGTAGTCAAGGTGTTTTGGTGATCAACGAAGAATGGTATGAGACATTCCAGTAAGGTAGACTCTAGGACGAAGAGCATGGAGTAATTGATAGTTTGACAAGCGTAATGGCCTAGAACTTGGTGAGCTCATAGACGAATGACGAAAGATCGCATGAAGCATTTGAAGTTCCTGATAAATTTTCTAGAGAGACGTACTACAAGGCTGCCCAACAAGAGATGTACTTTGTAGGTGACCTATTGAAGGATGACACGTGGAGCAACCTTGGAGAGAGAGCTTAGTGTATTTGAGGACTTGATGAAGGTGAACTCAAGGGCAACATAAAGCTACAATAACTTAAAAGACTTGGTAGATGGTGAGCTGTAAAAGATTACGAGTGACTTGTAATGTCTTTTGGGAAACATTATTAGGGATGATGTGGTTAAAACTATTACCTTGTATAGAGCCTTTGACTAAGGAGCAACATATTCTTGAAGGCTAATCTAGTCAATTGAAGGCTAATTGAGTTGACTAAAGGTTGATCTAGTCAGCTAAAATGTTAAGGTGACTGCTGAGTCTATTGAAAACTCTTTGTTAAAAAATAGAATGGTCTCTATTGAGCTTGAATCAATTTTTTAAAACTTTAATCAGTTGATTGGATAGGGTTCAATTGATTAAAGGAATTGTTGAGTCGATTAAATTGTTGACAGTTGGCTTAAAATTGATAGTTTTTGAATTTTAATTTATTGAAATTGTCCAAAAATTGACTGTTTGCTAGCCTTTAGAGGCTCTATATAAGTGTTAGATGCATTTTCTCATATCAACTGTATATGAATTTGATAGTGTTATCCCAACAATTAAGTGACCAAGAAAAACATGTCTAAAGGCTTCTATGCATTCTTGATACTATGTACTTAGTTTCGTTGTTTTATTATTATAAAGAAGATATATTTTATATGAGGTTTGTTCAACTCTACTGAGATTGTGGAAATATGTAAAAATCTCCTTTTTAACATTGTTCATAATGTCATTTTTTGTACTTTATTTTTGCTGTGTATTATTCTGACACAAACAAAGACATGCATGACATACATGAACTAACGAGTTTATTTGACCTTGTATTTACAAGATTTTTTTTGAATTTGCAGGTGACATACTATTCACCCTCCTTAGCCACTGATTGTCATTCATTCATGTCAATCCTAACATAGATGCTAATAGGCTTGGAGATGGGTTTCAATAACTATAATGCCAAATCAACCTATGGAAAGGAGGGCCGTAAAAAGGTGTCAGTCGTGAAATTTGCCATAAGTGAGGTTGTAAGGAGAGAAACTGATTTGAGTTGTAGGAGAAGAAAAACTATGTATAAGCTAGGCATTGTGATGAGAAGATTCCCAGCCTTGTCAACGATAGGAAGAATGAGGAGAGCTTCCTATATGAATATCTCACAACCATATTAGACTTAATTTATAGTGTTGCATTAGGTTGCCATGGGTTGGTTTGGTGTTGTTGAACACCTCCTTTGGCAATGGTTGTTGGATTATCATATAAGTGGTAGAGGTGATCACCATTTGAGTGATAGAGGAGGTAGGATGTCGCTTCCATCCTATGAGATTTGATCTTGGATCTGCCACAAAGAAGATCGAGGAATGCTAGGTCAAGGATAAATATGGAGCTTCTTACATTTGGATCAAGGATGAAAGAAGAAAACAGATGTTCTCTCTTTGTTCCTTCTAGTTTGAGCTCATGAGATACTTGCTGGAAACTCAACCAAGATGGGGTGGTAGAACACCACCTGGCGAAAAATGTGATCCGGTGATGAGTGGGAGAGCATGGTAGATCTGGAATAGAGTGAACTTGTAGAAAAGAGGGCCTCATGTAGCCACATTAGAGGATGAGAATAGGGTGCAAACGAGCCAAGCGAGCCACACTTAGTGTTGTTCAAGCTTGATTGATAAGGTAACCAAGCTAAGCCAACCCGAGCTTAAAATGAACCAAGTCGTTGAAATGGTTGTTAAAGCTTGGTTCCTTTTTTATGAGCTCGAACTAAGTTCGTTTAGATGTTATCAAACTCTCAATTTGAACTTGTTTGTGTGAAACTTTTACATTTTTAAGCTTGTTTGACTATTACTGCGCTTTATATCAAAAGCTTGTTTGTCTATTTACAAGTTTGATAAGATCTTTGTTCATTGACATAGTTTACAAACTTTGTTTGTGAATATTGTTTACGAACAATTCACAATTTTTGTTCATGAATATTAACGAGTTATACACATATGTGTTCAGCCTGTTCATTTAGTTTAATAAGTTGTTCAATTGACCTTCTATATATTGATCGAACATAAATAAGTTCTGCCCCCAGGCAATGGTGTAGGGTGCCTTCTCAGTTTTCCAGGTATCTAATGATCGAGTTCCAGCTTCGGCGAATTAACGGATGAATTTTCCTTAATGGACGGTTGACCTAAGAACGTTGGGATGATGGGCCATCCGCTGCAAGCACTTCCCAATTTACCGTGATGGCTGGTGAGAAACTTTTGTGGAATCGGGCCGATCACTTAGGATTAGTCGGCGTAAGCTGAATACCTAGTGCTAACTAAAAAAAAAGAACATAAACAAATTCTTACCAAGCAAAACACTAAGTTTGCTCATGTTTGTTCACTTACAACCCTAGATGAGAAGTAGCAGTAGATAGTGATGTATTAAGGAGGAACAGGTTGGTCACAACAACGTTGTCTCACAGTTGACATCATGGTCAGTAGACAACAAAGAGTTGGGGATGTCTCATAGTAGACATTGCACACGATGGGTCAGGCGAAGATTGTGCCAATTCATTGCAAGTAGATTGGGATGGTTGGTTCCAGGCTCAAGCAAGAAGAGATGAGTGGAGCCCTCCCCTAAGGGGAATATTCTTCTCAGTTAAACACTAAACCTAGAACACGGCTTTGATACTATGTTGAGTTTGGTTGTTTTATGAAAGAAAAATATTATTAAATTGTTATGAAAGGATAATTATATGTATATATTATATAGGAATCAATTTAACAATCCGTAACCTAATACCAATATGGAACTAAAGTTATCATGCATAATAGCTAATAACTCCAATACTCTTTAACATATATATAACCATAAAGTGAACAGTGATATTGCTTTATATCAAATATCAAGCAAGTAAGATCCATGTAGCTCACTAAAAATAGTTGTTAATAACACAACTTGAACATGATGAAAGTATCTATAAATCTGAAAAAAAACGAAATTATAAGAAATGAAAAAAAAAATTATAGATATGTAATAGAAACATAACCAATTTGATCCATCAAAGGCATTTTGCAACCAAAGCTAAAAGTAGGAAATATGCACAACATAAGTAATAAGTTACTCTCTTTCAATAACATTTTCTTTTCAAAAATGTTTACATTAATTAAACTGAATCTAACATTTACATGGATATCTACTTGTTTGCAAATGCCTTATTTGGAAGCACAAGCTAAATCTTCAGTTCAGTCAACGCACTCATGCTCCAAAACAAATTCTAAGAGGAGCTCACAAGTTTTTAGGGGCATTTGCCAAATTTCAAGCTATTGGTTGGAGAAAATGATAGTATCTTGTATTCGTTACTAACTTCTCTGCCTTTTGATTTTGGATAGGCAATTCAATATCCAATCAAGTGCTTCAATTATATAACTTCTGATGATTGATACAGTTGTGTTGGTTTATTTAGGCTGGATCGCTGCATTGGATGGTCAACAAGGTACCCGAGCAGTCCCTTCTAAACACAGCTAGCTGGAAATACCTTATTCCTCAACTGTACAGGAAATATCCTAATGATGACATGATACTGAATATGTCACTGATGTCTCCTCCAAATGTGTGGATTACATCGCAGAAAGTTGGGGCGAATGTCCTTTTAGATATGACTGTTAATGTCTTGGATGGAAGTTCAACAATTCCTGTTGCTTGCATATCAATGGTAATCACTATTGGATATATGTTAAATAGCTTCTTCTCTTTCTAATGTATAACACATGGTATGCTACAGTTTCTTCTATTTCTTCTTCATGCTAATGATCCTAGTGTGGGCTTGATGCAATAAGATAATTACTGACCAAATTCATAATGTGGTTGATTACTACATTTTGAGTTCTTGCAGTTATTTGAGATATCTCAATTGTTCAATTGAGTAGTAGATAGATTAAGGGATTTAGGTATTAATGAGATGAGAATATG
The DNA here is from genome assembly GCA_038050645.1 of Hedychium gardnerianum. NCBI lineage: Eukaryota > Viridiplantae > Streptophyta > Magnoliopsida > Zingiberales > Zingiberaceae > Hedychium > Hedychium gardnerianum. The sequence goes on from JBBUKS010000017.1 coordinate 4,492,350, forward strand.
GTTTTTCAAGACACAAGATTGCTTGAATTTATCTAGTTCTTTGAATTGTTATTGGGACCTTTCTCATGTGGAAGTTTCTTATCCAAATGTACTGCTCTGTCGGTCAATAATAGCTAAATTGAGTCATAATTAATTGTATACTTCTGCTTCATTCGACTGTTCTGGATTGATGGTGTTATATTTTATTTGTTCACCTGTAACAATTAAAATAGAGTGTATCAATTAAGGAATATGTGGAGAATCTGTGGATCTCTCATTATTTCATGAGGTTGATGATGAAAGAAAATATGATCATAGACTTTAGCTAATTCAAGTTCCGTTTAGAGGCATTTCAGTTTGGTTGCCTTTCTTATCCTTGTGACATTTCTTCTATGTATCCATACTGTGCATTTGAAAATTTGAAAGAGTTAGCCAAAAATTTCCTTTTGATTGAACTATGAAAAGTTACCATCCTTTTGGGCCATATGAACATGGTGTATGCATTTGTGCAAAAATTGATCCTTAAAGGAAGAAAATAAGTCTACTTGGTTATGTTCCTCCAAAATCTATCTTAAAAGAATTTTGTACTAATTATACAAAATGGGGTTTGTGATTTCTTTATCATTTAGTTTTCCTTTTGCAATTTCTAGAATAAATGGGAATTCTAAAAGTACTGAGATTTTGTAGGTGGACTATCTATTCTTATTGAGCTTAATGCCTTGATCTTTACTTGTCAATCCTAATCTTTTCTAATAGATTTATGGTGTTCTTGACTGCAATGCGTTTCAGGTTATCAAATTTCTTTTACATGCTAGACCTCACTGTATACAATCAAAAGATTCAGGTGCTACTAGCTACTGCTTATTTTATGCTTACTCATGCACAGATGAATCTACTATATTGCTTGTAGTAGCACTTCTTCAACGCCACAAGTTTGACAAAAATATGCATATCTATGTTCTTAAGCATGATTTTGTTTTGCTTTTTTATAATATTACTAGGTGATAAAACAGGTTTCTTGCTGCATTCTTAAAATCTTAATCTAAATATTCTTCCATAGCATCAAGAAATAACCTCCACTGTATAACATGATCCAGCAGCTTGCTTCTTGTCTTTTTGTAGGTGGTTGATGTCTCTGGGATTGTTGCAATTTCTGGGAATAATCTAGCTGGTCAAGTTGGATTAGATAGCTTCTCTCTTTCTTTGAAATGGAGTGATGTAGGCAAATTTCATATGAATTTAATACAGGTATGGTTGATCTACTGATATTTCTGTTTAGAATTTTGCAACCAAATTAGAGTTTTTATCTTGTCTCACGGGATTGCATTTTTTTTGGGGTCATGTGATCATGAATAAAAACACTCCTGAATTTAATCAGACCATACCAATCATGATCCTTTATAAACAATTGCTTGAAAGGTGATATTAAAGTTTTTTTTAATGTATTGGTAGTATTAAATGAAAATGAAGTAATCATACAAGTAACATTGGATATGGACCGCATCAAATTGAGCCAGAAGTATTTATTCCCTAACTGGAAATTTTGGAGTCCTTATACCAGAAATCTGTTGATGTTTTTTTAATCTTCATATGTTCATGCAATTCACACAAAGTTGGAATATCCTTTCAAACCTTGCGCATCTGGGGATTCAAAATTTGGACAACAAAGCATGTTTGAAATCTCGTACCATGTTGGGTGAAATGGTTGAAACGTATCGTATCATTTCAGTAAATCACTGAAACTCGATACCACTCAGCACCAATGTTAAAAACTCGAGTTGTGTCATAGTTTTGGTCTTTCACTAGAAACATATTACTATAATACCATGCGGACGCTCCGATACATGATGTCGATGATAGATTGGAGGTTGAAGGAGGAAAAAGATAAAGCAAAAGAAGGGTGATATTGAATTTCGATAATTTATCATAATGATATGTTCCAACTATTTTGCTCGACATGATTTAAGATTTAAAATCATGCTCAACACAGATAATGTCTCCTTATGCTTCATCTCTTTCTTTTTTCAACTTTAATCCATTACCAACACCATGTATCAAAATATCGACATGATATTGAAATAATATCATTTCAGTCGAAGAACGAAACTTCAACACGGTGAACATTGTTATATTCTTAACATTTTGTAAGTACTTGCATCAATTCACTTGATTTTTTAAATTTTTTTTTACATTGCAAGAAAATATTAGCAGACAAATAGTCTAGGACAAATAATCTCGACAATGATGATAATGATGATGAAATGAATATTAGTAGTCCCCACGGGGGTGTCCAGTTGGCTAGTGGGTGTTCAGTTGGCTATATATTAGTAATCCCTACGGGGGTGTCCAGTTGACTAGTGGGTGACGGATTTGCTACAATGGGGCAGGGGTCAATTCCTGGCGGACGCATACTTTCGGGAAAAAACTCCTTTCACCTTCTAGTTACTTGACGGTCGGCTATAAGTTAACCTCGTAATTTATCTTCCTTTACATAATCTGGGATGGGCTATGAGGGACATCTGGAATGAGCGTAATCATCTTTTTTGCTACGAAGTGAATATTAGTAGATTGGATTCTTACTCTTTCATACTTAAACGCAGGGGGTATTGCAGGTCTTCCTAAACACAGTATTTGTTCCATACGTTAATATGCATCTTAGGCAAGGTTTTCCACTTCCTATTGTTCGTGGTTTCGCCCTCCAAAACGCAAGTATCCTTACGACCAGCTCAGCAGTGGTTGTATGTTCAGATGTAGTATTTATCAATTCGACTGGTTTGCACTCTTCTTTATAAGAGGCAACACAAGACTCAACGGAGCATACTGTTTGGAGGGTCTACTTGGTACGCTTTGTACAGATATTTCACTCAAGTCAGTTGATAATTTGGTTGTGTAATTTTAGCATCCATGTATTTAGATACTGACGTTATTCCAAGTTAGTTACCAATGGCACACCATATATATAATCCTAGATCTTTTCCTATTGTATTTGTAAATATTATAAATTTTTAACTACCACTGGATTCTATTTGTCGAATTGTGGATTTAATTCTTGCTACAAATGTTAGTTTAGTTCTTGGATATTAAACTGGTGCTCTCGTGCATGATAAAAGAAATATTTCCAAGAATACAGTTCATTCGGGAATTAACCTTGCTTAACCGCTATTTCTTTTCTTTTTTTAAAAAATCATCTTGATTCCTAAATTAGTTTGTTCTTAACAATTACATGTCTATTTCATCAGTAATCATAATCATCAGAATAAGATAAGAGTCAGGCTGTCAAAGTGATTTTAGCATTTTCCAAGCTATTTTTGAAATCATGCTAAACATGATAAAGGAATATTGGAAGCTTATAAACTCACCAAATGGATCTCTAAACACAATTAAATGATCTATTTGGAAGTTAAAATATGTATTCAAAAGATTAAATGGTCTAAGAGCCATAAAACCAATAATAATACTTAATGCCCCTTCAAGCTAATTTTGGTCAAAAAGTGTAGAGATCAATAGTAAAATCAGGATCTTTCCAGCGTTCAAGTTCATTTTAGCATGTCTCGAACTCAATTTGGAAATTTGGAAATACACTTATATCATGCTGAAATTATATGGTGTGGTGTGTGGAGCTCAATAGGTGATGATACTTTTTCGCAAACACAACTTAATTCAATCATTAGATATATCTAATGTGTGCTTTTGTAAACATATTAGAGTGATAATTAGGGGTGGGATAAAAAAACTAATGTATTTGGACCAATCTAAGGTATCATTAAGATTTTGAGGATTCAATTAGGGTTTTACATAATTAAATTATATCTAATTCAATTAATTAATGCAACATTCTGTTTGAGCAACTAGCAACTGGAGGCTTGAGCAATCAGTTGGATTGAATTTCCAATTGTGTGTCAATAGTTGTTAGCTACTCAACAATCATCTATATGTCCAAATAGTTACTAGAGTGTATTTTAATCAATTTGAGATAAAAATGTTGTTGGAGCAACATCTATCTAAGACTTGAGAGTGATTTAAAATGCCCTCCTTATGCACTAGTCACTGTTCGGGCTGGCTAGACTAGCCCTCGTGATTTACCTCCTCCGTGTTGGTCCTG
>JBBUKS010000017.1:4502979-4514125 GCA_038050645.1 Hedychium gardnerianum
CATATTTTTCCTACCCGCTCAGTCACTCGGGGTAGTGACAGCTGGAGCACGTGCAGTATCTCGAGTCGGGCTTACTCAACCACTCAGGGGTAGTGGTCGTATGGAGTGTATGCCGATAGGGATCTCTTATGATGTAGCTAGACAGATACTTTGTTCATCCCGTCCACTCGTTTCACTGGAGAGTAGTGGTTGTATGGAGTGCGTATAGGAGTCACAATCCTACTCATTCGATCACATTGATGTAGTGATGGCTAGAGTGGTGAGTAGGAGTGACTATGCATGTGCACTTACATGTGTATTATTATTATGGATTTATGCACGGTTGGTTGTTTGATGACCTTGTGTGGAGATTTGATATCTTGGATGTGTTTTGCTTATTTATGGTTGATTTATGCTATTTCTATGACACTCCTGAGTATTATAGCACTATTTCAGATTTTATATTATTTCGAGATCATTACTTTGTATTTAGTGGATCAGATCAGTTTTTAAGTAATTTCGGTTATTACTGTTCTTATGATCAGGTTAGTACTTTCCCCATTCGAGACTGTACACTTTGTTTCTATATCTATATTAGTCATGCACTATTCTTTCTTTACCCGATGAGTTATTTGGACTCACCACCTGTACATTTGTTTTCTTCAGGTTATAGTTGAGGCGCTGGAGATCCCGTCCACTTGTCTCATAGCACCTCGAGGGTGTGTTCGTCTTCCGCTACGTATTTTCTTTCCTTCATTTCCTATTTGGATTTATCGGTGGAGTTTTTAGTTTATGCATTGTAATAAAAAAATTGGTTTCTGATCGATGGTTCTCAGACTTGGTTCCGGATTTGATATTTTGGACATTTTCTGTTTTGTGTGTGTAAGTCGTGTGGACTTACACTATTGTTGATGGTTTTTAAGCCGGGTAGGCTTGTGTTCGTATATCACCTCTCCAGTTGAGAGAATTTGTTATTTCCTTATCTTGTTTAGTATAGTGTGATTATACTGTGTGTTTGTGCAATACCCGTGTGGGGTATGTTGAGTGGTTATTATATTGTGTATACGTATCCAGGATATTATCCGCCGTACAGGGGAGGTGTTGTCTGATTTTCGTTGGATAAATATCCTCCCGGTGCGTGACACCAAGGGGTCAAGGACACTAGGCAAAAAGCCCTAGGGGTCGAGGACACCAAGCAGGAGTCTAGACGGGTTGAAGATTGGACGTCTTGTGGAAAGTCCCGGAGGTCAAGGTTAGATGCTGAGCAGGATGTCCAAATAGATCTAGAGGACAAGATGTTTGGCAATAGGTACATTCTCCTGAGAGGAGTAGGTAAGGACGTGTTTCTTGTTGAGTGAACAGTAGGCATCGGTTAGACCAAGGGTTTCATCGAAAAGACAAAAGTCAAAATTGGATAGTCCTGAGACTATCAAGATTATTTTTACTATGTTTTCTATGCTAACATTGTGATGCAGGAAAGATAAAACTGAAAAAGTTGATCCAGGCTCTTGGAATGGATCCAGGTGCCCTAAGCTGATTCAGGCGCCTCAAAGGGATTGAGGCGCCTCAATCACCTCAGCGTAAAACAGGATGAGGCGGTAGTTCTTGGTTGGTCGGCACACATCAGTGACCAGGCACCTCATAGGAATTAAGACACCTAGGTTGGGATAGACTCGGCTAGAGTCACATTGCGACCAGAGCTAGTCACGTCCGCGCTTGAGGCGCCTCAAAGGTATTGAGGTGCTTGGAAGTGGATAAGGTGCGGTTAACTCGGATCCAATTAGATCGACTCCAGATAGAGGCGCCTCAATGGTAATAGAGGTGCTTGGATGAGTCAATAAAAGAACACTTCGACCAGGAGCTCCACACAAGAATTTCATACGACTTCCGTGCTTGTGTGCTGCTCCGAAAACTACTCTACAAAGCCAAAATGCTCCTCCAACAATCGACGCTCAAGTTACTACACTCTTCAAGTTGTCGGGATAACTATTTTCTAGTTCATTGCACTTTGTATTCAATATCTTTATACTTGTCGAGCTTATAGTGAATTGCCCATCAAAAGCACTCATACGGGTGCGGGCCTTGGACTAGCCATCGTCGGGCAGTGAACCAAGTAAAAACAAACGTGACAACTTTGTTTTTCTTGTTCTTCGTTCTATTTCTATTATTCCGCTGCGTTATTACTCTTGATTTTATGAAAAAAGTGAAAAAACCATGAGTGCTATGCATCCCTCTAGTGCTTTTCGATCCTACATCGCCCTTTCATGCAAATCGGCAAGCTCCCAAATGCCATTGTTGGTCATAGACTTCAACTCTTCCTTCATGGTTTCAATCCACCTTTCGTGGGTAGAGTATTGTTTGACTTCTTGAAAAGATATATGATCATTTTCCAACCCTATGCCAAACTCATACTCTTAGAGAGAAATATAATCATGAGAAATCTTTGATCTCCTCTCTCTAGTGGATTGCCTTAAAGACACTTATGTTTGAGGTGGTTGGGGCACTTTCTCAACCATCTGAGGCAATACCAACCAGAGTGGAAGGTTTCTCCAATTGTATTGGAGGTGTTTAGGAATATCTTGGTTCATTACTGATGTGTGTGATTCATACCTATATTTTTCATCTTATTATGCATATATTTCCCACTTTACATAAGCATATCTTCATTTACATCTAGCATTTTCATTGATTTTCATATTTTTAGTTCGGGAGATTGCACTTTTATATTCTATGTTAATAGTGCATCAAAATCTTGACATTTGGACATGAAAAGCCTCATTTCAGCATTGTACATGACCAACTCGTGGCCAATGCCACGATTGTATATCACCTTTGGAGACAAAACAAGCGTCAAATCAACAAGCGATACATCTAGTGTCAAACATGAGCTGGTCGTGCCACCTGGCATAGTCGTGTCCCATGATGAGAACACCATGACTATGGTGCGAGGAAATTCGTTAATGACTCCGTTATTTTTATTTAGAAAATTTCTATTAGCCACCCCTTCTTTTTAGAGAAAAATTCTATTTAGGTTTCCTAATTTTTATGAGACTCTATCAAGGCTTGGGGCCTATAAAAGAGAAGAAGAGGTGGCGGCTAGAGGGCATCGGGGATCTCTCGGTCCTGTGATAGGGGATCAGGGTGTGACATCCAGGGTTTTCAATAGAAACCCTATTTGAGAGAGCCATCTTTGAGGTTTTGAGATTATTCCTCCATCGAGGAGTGCGTGGAGTTCTTTCGGAAACATCGAGATTGTCTACAACAGAGTTCCTTCTAAACTTAATTCTTATTTCTAGTTCTAAAATGATATTTTTGATTTGAAACTCCATCTCTATGAAGTAGTCTCTCTAATTCTAGGATTAGAGAGTAACATCGCTATGGAGTAGTCTCTCTAATTCTAGGATTAGAAAATAATTGATCTTTTGTTTGACGAAATAATGCATTGATCCTCTTTTCATTAATGATGCATATAATTCTTGATTGGTTCTAGTTTATTTTCTCTCCATCCACCTATATTGCTTGGTTCAAGTTAGATAATAACCTTGTTAGGATAGACCAAGGGGTGAACCCTAACCCATAATCATTGCATATAAACATACATTGGATTCATAGAGAATAGAGGACGAACCTATCGGTGAATTCTAATCACCGACCTATAGAATTGACTTAAGGGTTCGTCTACAAAAGTGACATTCGGGTCCTCCGCATGACAAGCGGTGGATAAAACTCAGGTTGTCCAAGAAAGTAGATCGAACCTTCTCAAGGCTTTTATGATTTGTCATAAAACTTAAAGGGTCTACTCTAATTCACTTTATGAGTTGTAATTGGGGTAGACACATCGATGTTTTCTTTTTTTTTCTTCTTCCCATAGACACATCGATTACCTTTGGACAAATCCCTTCTATGTAATCATGCATTGAAATAAAAGAGGTGCATTTGTTGACATTGATAATAGTGAAAACAAAATCTTAGAATTGCCTTCCTAATTAGCTTTCTCACCATTTTTGTTTGATCACACTTGTTTCTCTTCCCACAACACTACTTTTCTCAATCGTCTAGATAACCACCTTTGCGAATATTTTGGTATTCAACAACAAGGTCCCAGTGGACGATATTTTTATTATTTGAGGACATCGTGCATTTGTAGTACGAGCATATCAAGTTTTTGGCATCATTGCCAGAGACTGTCTTTGTTGATATCTAGTTTTATTTGTGATTTGGTTAATCTAGATTCCTTATTTTTATTACAAATTTTCTTTTATTTCCTTTTCCCCATTATTTTTCCATTTATTCTTTTTTTCTTCCTAAAAAAATCTCTTTATTGTCTTTTTTTTCCCTTTCTATTTTCTTTCTTTTTTCTAACTCTATTTAATGCTGTGAATTTTGTCGATGATTATTTTGGGGTTTGTGGTGCAATAGATCATACAATTATTGGTTGCCCAATCCTATTTGCACATGAGCATGGAGTACAAATAGTACAATGGGATGTCATTGACAGTTATAACTAGAGGTCACAAGATGATTCATATTCGCACACTAATAACCTTGGTTGGAGGGACCCTCTAAAATTTCTTACAGAAACTATCAGGATCATGTTGAGGAAGATAGCTATAGACCACCTCCAAGACTTCAATCTAACACCGAAACATTATGGGAAGACTTCATTAAGCACACTGAGGATTTTAAGCAACATCAGCATGATACGGGAGAAATGCTCAAATAAATGTCAGGTAAGTTAGACGCTTTAATTACTCATTCTAAAATGTTGAAAACTCAAATTGCGCAGATTGCAAGTACCTCTTCGAAGCTCCAAGGAGATTTCCAGGTCAACCCAAGACTGATTCCATTTTACATTGCGATGATATCACTCTAGGGAGTGGTGAAGCTTTGGAGGAGCCTGAGGAGAGCAAGAAGGATGATGATGGTGTAATAAATGAAGAGGTTGTTGATTTCATTGTTCCTACTAAATTTGTTATATTAGAGATGGATCCTCAAACTATCAATTTTTAGGAAAGACTTTCCTATCCATCACCGAATCCATAATCGATATTATGTCCTCTTTGGCGATTGATGATGATAAAATTTCATTTGAACTATCTGTTGGTGCAATCATCCTCTACTGTTTCGATGTTTGACAATACACCTTTGTCTGGTCATGTTTGACCAAGGGTTGATCCAAACAGGACTTGATGTTTGGAAGTAAAAACTCTAGTCAGGTCAAAGGTTGACTGGATAACTAGCAAGGGTGAGAAGTCTACCGAGTGACCGACAAGTCTAGGCAGGTCAAGGTGACCAAATGTCTGGAAAGGGTGAGAAGTCTACTGAGTGACTAATAAGTCTAGGCAGGTCAAGGTGACTAGATGTCTGGCAAGGATGAGTAGTCTATCGAGTGACTAGCAAGTCCAAGCAGGTCAAGATGATCAGATGCTTGACAAAGGAAAATTATAAGGGAATAACCCTTAGGTCGTAAAGTCTTGGAGGAACTCCAAACAAGAGTGAAGCCTAGTTGGTCGGGTAGACTTACAATGTTGGGCTTGATCCTAAGGGAGTGATCCTTAGGTGGTAAAGAAGTAAGCCTAGTAGGTTAGGTAGATTTATAGGATTAGGTTTGCTTGTTGTGTTTGTATGTTGTTTTGCAAGAACCTAGAGCTGGAAGTAAAACAGATAGTAGACAAATACAAATGGAAGAAGCTGGACCAAGTCCGGGATGAACCATACTTGACTCGGGTCGAACCGGACCTAAGCCAGTTTGGTCGACCAAACCAGTAGTTTGGTAGACCGATCCAGTGGTTCGGTAGACCGATCCCAAGGATCACTAGATCGATCTGGTTTGGTTGATCAGGGTCTAGTCTGAACCTGGGTTGGTGATGTTTCCTAGTTTGGTAGACCGATTTGAAGGATCAGTAGACCGATCAAGAAGATAACAACAAGATCTAGACCGCGGTAAACTTGGTCGTGGCAATCAAGTCTTATCTAGGATCGATATACCAATAGACCAAAAAAGCCTTATAAAAGAAGACCTCAGGAATAGAGCCAATCATCGATCTTACTACTACTCTCCAATTCTGCACTCGAAGAAAACACACTGCAAAGCTTTGCGACTTGGGAAGCTCCAAGAGGGGTGCGCTGCGCTCTGGACTTCCAGATCATCTTGGCAAATCAGTTTGTTTGTATTTATTCATATGTGTTTATCTTTATATTATTTGTGATTGAAATACAAATTATGTAAGAGGTTTCTCTTCCTCCGAAAAAGTTTCGGAAAGGAGATACGCATAGTGGACTCTCGCTTGAGTGCGTAGGTCTTGAACATACTAACACTGGGGGTTAGGAACCAAGTAATAAAGTCCTTATGTCTTTTGTGTGCTATTTGTATTTAATTCCGTTGCAAGTTCTTGTCTTATAGAAACAAACAAGTGATGAATCAAAGAAAGACGGATCGATATTCTCCCCCCTCTATTGATTGCACAAGTCCTACACTATATAAGGCTACTAATCAAATTTTTGTGAAGGATGTTTGTTGTAGGGCAAATTTTTCACAACAAGTGGCGAAAGAGATGACCAAGATATGGATGACTTCTTGATGAACCTTTGAAGTTGAGCATATTCGATAAATGACCAAGAGATGGAGCTAGCTAGTACATTGTCCTCCATGAGCAAGGTTTAGGTCATATGACAAGCTTGTGAGATGAGTATGATTGATGAAAGGCCAAGAGCCAGTGGTAGGAGAGTTAAGAAGTGTCTCGTTCTGACATGCACAAGATTTAAGATATATTTCCTTTAGGAGCCTATTGAGAAAAAAGGAAAGCGCAACCACCTCAAACCATGTGCTCTCGATTGAGACTTACAGGAGTCAAACTTATGACATAAAATAAGTGATTCTTGGGAGGAAACCCAAGTTTCTATTTCAATTTCAATTTGTTTATTTACTTTATTTTCTATTTAACTAATTTTATACTTTTACTAGGGTCAAAAAATTCCACGACCAAGCCATGTTGGCCACCATGGGCGTGGCTAGGAAGACATAAGACAACATGGCCAAACTGTGTTTCTCACCATGACCATGCATTGGAGTCCCCCCCTAACGCAATAAAGAAACATATCACAAGGTCATTTCCCTCCTTTTCCTCCTCTGTAGTAAATTTCTTTTTCTTTTTCATTCTTTAACATTGAGGACAATGCATAGTTTAAGTTTAGGGGGAGTTTGGTTAGTTTTGTCTTTATACATCATGCATCATGTCTCTTTATTTGTTTTTATTTCTTGCATTATCATGCCTACCATGTTCATCATTGATTGAGTTGTTTGTTTACTTATAGCATAACATTAGCATGTTAAAACCATAATGTCCTTATAAAAGCATGCACATATTTTTCTATCTATTGTAATAGGACATGAGCATTGTTGAGTCGAACAAATTTCACTGTAGGTCTACATGTATAATATCTCTTTTCAGATATATGAAAAACTCAGTTTTGAGAGTTGATATTACCAAAAAGGTTACAATTTATTTTATTGGACTAGTACCTTAATATCCTTAGAGCACTCTCAACACATTTTGGTTACTGAAGAAACACTCGACTCAAAAAAAAATAAATCTACCAATGTAGATAAGTGTGCTAAATAAGAAATAAATAACGATTAGGTACTTACCTATTTTCTAACTTCGACATCGAGTGCTCCTTTGCGACCTTGTGTGGATAATGCAAATCATTAATGGGATGACAAGCCTTGCATATGGTAGGTAAATGCCTTTTGCGCAGGTAATTCTGGGAACACGATGGAATGATGAAATAACTTTGATTGGCAATTGATACTTTAGAATCAAGTTACATTGCACCACACACAAAGAACTTCCAGGTTAAGCCTTAGTGAAATAATTTGTATGGCTTTGTTCATTAGTAATACTACTCGATAGGACTAGATGAATTTTCTAGGAATGATGATGTTTCATTCACACACATAGGTTTTAACTACAAATTTTTGCTTGAGGATAAGAAAATATTTAACTATGGAGGTATTTGATGTATGTGATTTTTACCTATATTTTCTATCTTATTGTGCATATATTAACTACTTTACATAAGCAAATCTGCATTTACTTCTAGAATTTTTATTCATTTTCATCTTTTTGGTTTGGGAGACTGTTCTTTTGTATTTTATGTTAACAAGTGCATGAAGATCTCAACATTTGGACACATTTAGAGATGGAAAGCCTCATTTTAGCATTGTACATGGCCTATTCATTGCCCCTGCCATGACTGTGTACCACCCTTGGAGGTAGAACAAGCATTGGAGCAACACACGGAACGTTTAGGATCAAACACGGGCTGGCCGTGCCACTTGCATGGTCATGTCTCGTGCTGAGAACTCAACCAGTAAAACCTAGCATGCAACATAGCCAAACCATGTTGCACTCCACGATCATGGCGCGAGGAAATTTGTTAACGACGCCCCTCTTTTTATTTAGAAAATTTCTATTTGTTGCTCTTTCTTTTTAGAGAATAATTCTATTAAGGTTTCCTACTTTTTAGGAACATTGTCAAGGCTCGGTCTAGTGTCAGGGGATCAGGAAGCGACATCCATGGGTTGTGATAGAAACCCTACTCGAGAGAGTCATCTTTGAGGTTTCGAGATTATTCCACCGTCGAGGAGTGCGTGGAGTTCTTTCGAAGACATCAAGATCGTTACAACAGAGTTCCTCCTAAACTTAATTCTTATTTCTAGTTGTAAAATGATGTTTTTCATTTGTAACTCTATCACTATGAAGTAGTCTCCCCAATTCTAGGATTAGGGAGTAACTTGATATTTTGTTTGACGAAATAATGTATTGATCCTCTTTTCATTAATTATGCATATGATTTCTTGATTGGTTCTAGTTCATTTTCTCTCCATCCACCTATGTTGCTAGATTCAAGTTGGATAGTAACCTTATTGGGATAGACCAAGGGGTGAAACCTAACACATAATCATTGCATATAAACATACATTGGATTTATAGAGAATAGGGGATGAACCTAACAATGAACCGTAGTCTATGACCTATAGAATCGACTTGAGGGTTCGTCTACAAAAGTGACATTTGGGTCCTCCACGTGATAGGAGGTGGATAAAACTCGGTCATCCAAGAAAGTAAATCGAACCTTCTCGAGGCTTTTATGATTTGTCATAAACCTTAAAGGGTCTACCCTAATTCACTTCATGAGTTGTAATTGGGTTAGACATATCGATGTTTTCTTTCTTTTCTTCTTCCCATAGACACATCGATTACCTTTGGACAAATCCCTTCTACATAATCATGCATTGAAATAAAAGAGGTGCATTCGTCGACATTGATCATAGTGAAACCGAAATCCTAAAATTGCCTTCCGAATTAGCTTTTCTCATAATGGATGATATTTTTATTACTTGATGATACCATGCGCTTACGTTACAATCACATTAAGTTTTTGGCGCCATTGTTGGGGACCATGTGTCTTTATTAATATCGAGTCTTATTTGTGATTTGGTTAATCTAGATTCCCTCTTTTTATTGTTATTTTTCTTTGATTTCCTTTTTCTTGTTATTTTTTCCATTTTTTTTTCTTCCTAAAAAAGTTCTCTTTATTTCCTTTTCCTTTCCTTTCCTTTTTTCATGCATGCATAGATAGACGCTCTAACTCAATTTAATGATGTGAATTTTGTTGACGATTATTGAGAGGTTTGTGGTGCAATAGATCATACAACTATCAATTGATCAATCCTATTTGCACCTGAGCATGGAGTACAAGTGGTACAATAGGGTGTTATCGATTGCTATAACCAATGGCCACATGATAATCCATATTCACAAGCCAATAACCTTGGTTGGAGGGACCCTCCAATTTTTCTTACAAAAACTATCAGGATCAAGTTAAGGAAGACAACTGTGGACCACCTCCAGAACTTCAATCCAACACCAATACCTTATGGGAAGACTTCATTAAGCACACTTAGGAGTTCAAGTAATAATACCTTTTGGGTAGCCCGATAGGATGTGTGCATTGGATACGTTTCACAAATGCACAGCGAAAGACAAATAATAAATCTAATTTATTACAACACACATCACACACATATAGGATACAACATGTGAAACGTAACCGTATGATTAAATTTTATGAGAACGAATTATACTTGTGAGTTCATAATCGAACCTTGTAGAGAGCATTTGCTAGCCTCGCAAGGCTAGCCTTTATTGGAATCAATGAGCAAACTTAATGAAGCCTGCCTCTACTTGTATCCACATCGAGTTATCCTCGAGATGATTTTGCTAAGTTACGAGTCGTGTCTCCACTTCGGTACTAGCTGAAGATGGGAGACAAAGCGATTCGAGAGAGCGATTATGACTCGACTCGATACCCGACAACACAAGGCAACCCGGCGGTACCAAGCGAGGTGGACAACAGCCATATGGCTATTGTCCGGAGGTTGGAACGTCGTTGCCCAAAATGGTACAACAACTTCTATGGTGGCTGAACCAATTCAGCATTGTCACAACCCTTGGCTGGGCGGAACAGGCCTTACCGGCGGCAGGGGCAGCAAGTCCGATTGTGTTGGAATTTCGGTAGCAACTCTTGTTCACCGGAACAACACCTGGGATGCTGGAACAATTACTAGACACGTTGGAGCAACCAGGCTATTCACGTTTGGAAGAAGTTGTCGTTCACATTTGGATTTGTCAACAACACAAATCAACGTGAGTTGCTTTGTTGTCCACGTTTGGATTTGTCAACAACACCAAGCAACGTGAACAAAGCCAACATGAGTTTCTTTGCTCCAATTGGTCAAATAATTCAACATGAGTTGATTTGTGAACAACAATGTGTTTGGCCTTTACATCTTCTCTTGGTCGGCGGCCATGGTGACGACTTCTGCTTGGGCGGCGACGGCCAAGAGAAGAGAAGAGGAGAAAAAAAAAACCCCAAAACCTAACCATTAGGTTTTTGATCCACTGGTGTCCTTTTTTCTCTTCTATCTTGATCTATATATATATATCCCAATGGGTTTGAAGAGTGTTGCGTTATCGCAAGTGCACAGTTACGTCATCAGTAATATAAAAGATTATTGTATCCACAGGGATTGCGGATTAATGCACTAGTGAGTTTGTGAAGCTAGTAGCTAGACTAATCGAGTTTGGAAGCTTGTGAACTA
>JBBUKS010000017.1:4521391-4539071 GCA_038050645.1 Hedychium gardnerianum
TATTCTCTATCATGTAGATCTAGTGTAGATCTAGAAGAAAACCTAGAATATGTAAATATTTTTATCTTCGCACGGATTCGGTGGCAAAGGATCTAGGGCTTTCCGCTGCGCATTTGCGTGTTTAGCGCCCTAGAATTCCTTACATTGACCCCTTTTTGTAGGCCCCACGACCATGTCATATCCCTACACGGTCGTGCCTATCAAGCATGGTCATGTCGTGGGGAATGCCAGGAAAAAGTCACAGTCGTGCCCAAGGGGCATAGCCTAGCCATGGGAACAAGTTCAGTGCAGACACGGCCATGCCTTTTGGCATGACATGGCCATGGAAGCTTCTGTTTCTTCAGGTGTTACGGCTGGAAGAAGACACGATCGTGCCTTTTGGCACGACCTGTCGTGGGAGTCTCTAGAAATGCTGCTAGATGGAGCTTCTGAAGAGGCACGACTATGCTTTGGGCACGGTTTGGCCGTGGGAAGTGTTGTGAGGGCTTGTTGATGAAGCACGGTCATGCTTGTGAGACACGACTCTACTTGTCTTGAGATGACATGGTCTTGCCTTGAGATGACATGGTCTTGCCTTGAAGAGGCATGACCATGCTTGCTGGACTTTGCTCCCTAAGCTTGCTTTAATGTCCATTTTGCTCTATTTTAGCTCCAAATGACGTCCTATCAATCAAAATACAAAGAGAGCATATTTCCGAACTAAAGAAGTAAAAGTATAACAATAATATGAGATAGGGTGCGATAATATAGATCACACTCGGTGAAATACATGTAGATGTGCAACAAATAATACCTAAAAATATATATAATCTATGCACATCACGCACATCACGCACATCGCTGATTGAGCACCTCTTTTGCTACTCCGCTTCGCCACTTCTCTTTTTTGGTTCGCTTCCTTTAGTGTAGAAGCCGGTTATACTCGTTCTTCCCTTGACCCTTTTATTAGATCATCTTTCCTGAGATTGTAATTTATAATTTATCGTGCATTATTAAAAGGAGCTTGTTTGGAGATTGAATATTTGAAAAGTGATTTAGATTGGAATGTTGCAATATGCAGTTAAAGGATTTTTTTTTGTTGGAATTAGAATTTCTTTGCTGGCAACTTTTGCAATTGTCTGACTAGATTCGTGCAATTGTATTATCCTTGTGCCTTATGCAGTTTTTGTAATTACAGGATTCAAATGTGAAATGGCCCATCCTTCGCAGGTTGAATGTGCCATGGAGTTGGCAAACTATCACGCTTACAATGATGGCATGCGGACTAAGGTATGCTGCAGTTTAGTGTTCAATGCTTGTTATGGCATTCATTTGTTGGCAATCTTCTGGTGTACTTCATGGCTCAATGAATCTTTTTTACAATATTATTCTAAAAAATGTTGTGCCACAATTTTGTTCTTGTAATAAAAAAAGGAAAAAAGGTTGTTTTTAATTGAATACATGTTTATGGCATTTGTTGTCTTTTTGCCTATGTTCATTACTAGATATTTGCCACATCTTTCTCAATCTGTTATAATATTTGCTCTCTTCCGTGCACTGGTCACTGTTCGGGGTAGCTAGACTAGTCCTCGCGATTTACCTCCTCCGTGTTGGTCCTGGGACGGGCTGGCGGGGGTGCTGGGGTGAGCGTTTCGCCTTTTGCCACCATGTTATGAAATTCTTTATTCAGCTTTTCATTAAAAAAAAAAATTACGATGAATCTTGTTATGAATTTATTAAAAAAATTATTGCAAAAAATATTTGCGACGAATTTTGCGATGAAAATTTTTCGTCGCGAATAACCCATCACCAAATTCTGCGACGAAAAGTGTTGCGATTATAAGGTTTCAAACAAAGTCCCACATTAAAAACACATGAGAAAGATCATGAGTTTATAAGAGAAAGACATCTCCATTGGTATGAGACATTTTGGGTAGAGCTCAAGAGCAAAACCATGAGGGCTTATACCCAAAGTGGACAATATCATACTATTGTGGAGATATCTAAATTCCTTCGGTCCTCACAATTGGTATTAGAGCCCGGACTGCCAGAAGGTCTAACCGTCGACTATGCAAAATAGCTATGGTCTAATCAAGCCAGGTCTCGTGGGCAGACAAGAGATAGCTATCTAGCTATGGGCTGTATGAGAAACACTCTACGACGACTTGTCTCATGGGAAGCCCAAGGTATACATACCTATCTGAGAGAGGAAATCTCAACTCATCCATAGACCAGATGCATACAGTCAAGCAATTAGCAAGCAATAATATGACTACGATGCTCTCACACTCGAAGGGAGAAGTGCTACAAGTAGCTCACACCCGAAGGGAGCCATAATCGATAGTATACATGCATCTCCATGATGAGTAGGATACAACTAATCCTACCATCGTACATGTCTATTTATGCAATGTACATCATCACATCTAATCCAAACAGATCAACTATAATACACACCACATACATGATTATAACAACCAATCAGAGATGAACTATAACCTCTAACATGTCCTATCCCCTACAATACACATCATTAACGTGTTCACATATGCATACCATGATGCTAAACAGGTAAGGTACACATCACACACGTGTCCACATATACAAAACATAAATGTATGTAATGATACATAGGATAAATATCCTAAACACACGCCACACACGTGCTTACAACTACATGACACGAATACATAGAGAACTAGCGTATGAACATAAATACATGTCATACGCGTGTCTAACAACTACATGACATGAGTATACATAGAACTAGCATATGAACATAAGTACACGTTACACGCGTGTCTAACCACTAGATGATTACACAACTCATAAGCATGTTCCTATCGTGCACACCACACACGTGTACACACTACAGGATAGGAAAATAAAAAAGACTGCATAGATATAAATAGATCAACTCCAAGTACAAGAAACAAGTTTCAAACTCACATAACATGTGAATAGAATCAAGGTAAATACAACTTCCTATTCAAAGTAACAAATCATGCACTAAGATCAATATGTACTAAAGAGAGCAAGGGAAGAATACCCGCCTCAAGATTGTAGATTGTGCCGAAAGTCCACAAGTTGAATTACTTGTCTTGAATCAAACTCCTGCAAGATAAAACACAATCAACACTAAGATCCGCTATAATATGAGCAATGAATCCCTAATCCACATAGGGGTCTGTTATCAAAATCAATTAACAAAACCCCTGCATAACGTAATCATCTAGCTTAATCAATACCAACTCCACATACAAGGAAAACCAATCTACCTTGAACCCTAATCGTTATCACTAATCAACCAAAACAGCTTCTTCACCCATTTCAATTACCCCTAAAGTCCAATCCAAGAACTCAAGATATAACTAAGCAAGCACAAACCAACAACACCCATTCTGAATTCATCAACTCATCCTATACCTGCTAGAGGTGGCTGTTGGAGGTGGCTATTGGACGTAGAACTTGCTACTAGTGATGATCGACAGTAATGGTACAATATTGCTGGCAGGAGCTTAGAACAAAGCAATAGTGGTTGTGGCTGCTTTCTCCACCAGGAACAACCGGAGCAATGGAGTGGTTGTCGAATGGGTTTGGAAGAGGTTGTCGGATGTGGAGGTTGGTTGGACGGAACAATAATATGAAGTTCAGGAAATGGCCGGAGGTGAGGGTGGTGGCTGC
Source organism: Hedychium gardnerianum (assembly GCA_038050645.1). Taxonomy (NCBI): domain Eukaryota; kingdom Viridiplantae; phylum Streptophyta; class Magnoliopsida; order Zingiberales; family Zingiberaceae; genus Hedychium; species Hedychium gardnerianum. The sequence goes on from JBBUKS010000017.1 coordinate 4,525,055, forward strand.
TGGTTTGTGGCAGGAGCAAGATGGTCGCGGACTAGATTGGGCGGCTAAAGCTAGTAGTCGGGACAGTAGCAACTTGTACCAAAAATGGCCAGAATACTGAGTTCTGGCCGGAGCAGATGGGAATCTGGGGAGGGGCTGGCATGTGGCAATATATTGCCTGATCAATGTGGTCGGCGATCAGATCAAGCAAAGCTAGAGAGACATCGGTGAGTGAAAAGAAGAGAGAAGGTGGCGGTAAATGCGGCAGGGGCCTAGCAGCGGCTATGGCCGAGGTCTAGTAGTAGCGGTGGCCACGATTGCAGTCTGGCAGCGGCGGCTGCAGTGGCGGTCGTGTATGGAGAAGGGGCAGTGATGCTTGGCCGGTGGTGATAGGGCAAAAAGTGGGCGGCATATATGTGGTCGTAGGGGAGGAGGGTCGATGATCTATGCTCATGGCTGAAAAGAGGTCGATGGCGGCGTCGGGTGCTGCGGCCAGTGGTGTCGACCAAAGGAGGGATAGGAGAAGGTAGTGACGACAGGTGAGGGAGAGGAGGAGGCAATGATGTGGACTAGGAGGAGAAGAAGAAGAGAGGAAATAAATAACCTTAGGTTTTATATATAAAACTTTATTTTATCAAATTCCAACTTTAGGTTAATTAGATCAATCAACTCCCAACTTAATTGATATTCCAAATATGCCCCTTCAAAGCCTAATAAATTGATCCCCTTAAACGATGTAAAATAAATTCGGTTTTAAGTCCTGAAAATTCCTAAAAATCCTAAAAGTTCAATAAGATTATTTCTTAATCCCCACTTATTATTTTACTATTATTTATTTACCATATCTAACATGTCTATATAATCTTTTGTTTAGCGGTTTGAGAGAATGATCCTCTATTATTGAATAGTTTTTCATTTTTCAGTAAAACATAGAGGACGACGATTTCTCTTTAGTTTTTTCAGTTTCTCTTATTGTTTTCTCCACAAATCTTCATTATCTTCAGCCTACAGGATAATCGCTATCTTGTTCAACGTCAATTGGTATAAAAGCTTATTCAGAGACCTAGATTATTTACGGGGTGGAACCTGTAACTGGCCAAATTTTGGATCCTAAAAAAATGTTTAGGGCCTTTTAGGAGTTTTTACTATTTTTAGTAATTTTTATTTGTATGATATTTAGGGTATGTTTGGTATTTTGTATTTAGGGTTTAGGGTTTGTCTATTTAAGCTTTTGTTTTGAGGTTTAAGAGAATGGTCCTCTATTATTGAATATTATTTCATTTTTTGGTAAAGCCTAGAGGACCACAGTTTCTCTTTATTTTTTTCGGTTTCTCTTCTTGTTTCCTCATCAAATCTTCCTTCTCTTTAGCCCGTAGGTAATAGCTATCATGTCTGGCATCAGTTGGTACCAAAGCTCGTTCAGAGGCCCATATTTTTTATGGGTTCCACCCATAATGGGCCAAATTTTGGATACGAAAAACATCAATTAACGTCTTTTATGAGGCTACAGACATCTTTTTTTACTATTTTTAGTAATTTCTTTTTTTTAATGGTATTTAGGATATTTTTGTATATTGGTATTTATGGTTAGGGTTTGTCTATTTAAGCATCTATTTGGCAATTTGAGGAAATGATCCTCTATTATTGAATAATATTTTTTTTTTCATAAAACCTAGAGGATGATAGTTTCTCTTTCTTTTTTCAATTTATATTCTTGTTTCATCCACAAATCTTTATTATCTTCAGCCCGCGGGATAATTGTTATCTTGTCCGGCATTAGTTGTTTCCAAAGTTCTTTCAGAGACCTAGATTTGTTACGGGGTGGAACCCATAACCAGCCAAATTTTTTGATCCGAAAAATATTGTTTAGGGTCTTTTAGAAGACTTCGAACATATTTTTTACTATTTTTAGTAATTTTTGTTTTTAAAATATTTAAGGTATTTTTGGTAGTTATGGTATTTATGGGTTATGTTTTGCTGTTTGAGGGAATGATTCTCTATTATTGAATAATATTTCTTTTTTTGGTAAAACCTAGAGGACGTTGATTTCTATTTGTTTTTTTTTGTTTCTCTTCTTGTTTGCTTCACAAATCTTCCTTCTCTTCAGCCCGCAAAATAATCGCTCTCCTACCCGACGTTAGTTGTATCAAAGCTCATTCAAAAACCTAGATTGGTTGCGGGTTTTGGATCTGAAAAATATCATTCAGGGCCTTTTAGGAGGCTCCGGACATCTTTTTTACTATTTTTAATAATTTTTATTTTTATGATATTTAGGGTATATTTAGTATTTCTGGTATTTATGTATTAAGGTTTGTTTTTTTTAAGCATCTATTTGGTTGTTTGAGGGAATGATTCTCTATTATTCAATAATATTTCCTTTTTAGGTAAAACCTCGATGATGTTTGTTTCTATTTGTTTTTTTTTGTTTTTCTTCTTGTTTCCTTCACAAATCTTCCTTCTCTTCAGCCCGCAAAATAATCGCTCTCCTACCCGACGTTAGTTGGTATCAAAGCTCATTCAGAAACCTAGATTGGTTGCAGGTTTTGGAACCAAAAAACATCGTTCAGGGCCTTTTAGGAGGCTCTAGACATCTTTTTTCCTATTTTAATATTTTTTTTATGATATTTAGGGTATATTTAGTATTTATGGTATTTATGTGCTAAGGTTTGGTTTTTTAAGCATATGTTTGGTTGTTTGAGGGAATGATCCTCTGTTATTCAATAATATATTTTTTTTGGTAAAACCTAGAGGACGTCGATTTCTATTTTTTTTCTCTTCTTGTTTCCTTCACAAATCTTCCTTCTCTTCAGCCCGCCGGATAATCGCTATCCTACTCGGCATTAGTTGGTATCAAAGCTCATTTAGATATCTAGATTTGTTATGGGTTCCACCGATAATAGGCGAAATTTTGGATCCAAAAAACATTATTCAGGGTCTTTTAGGAGGCTCCGAACATTTTTTTTACTATTTTTAGTAATTTTTATTTTTTTTATGGTATTTACGGTATGTTTGGTATTTCTGATATTTATGAGTAAAGGTTTGTCTTTTTAAGCGTCTATTTGGTTGTTTGAGGGAATGTTCCTCTGTTATTGAATGATATTTCCTTTTTAGGTAAAACCTAGAGAATGACACAACAACAACAACAACAACAACCGAGTCTTATCCCACTATGTGGGGTCGGCTATATGGATCTTTTTACGCCATTGAGCCTGCAGGATAATCAGGATAATCAGTATAAAGAGAATGACAGTTTCTCTTTATTTTTTTTGTATTTCTCTTCTTGTTTCCTCCACAAATCTTCCTTCCCTTGAGCCTGCAGGATAATCAATATCTTGTCTAGCGTTAGTTTGTACAAAGCTCGTTCAGAGACCTAGATTTGTTATGTAATCTACCAAATTTTGGATCCAAAAAATATTGTTTAGATATTTTTAAGAGACTCTAAACATATTTTTTACTATTTTTAGTAATTTCCATTTTAAAAGTATTTAAGGTATTTTTGGTATTTATGGGTTATGGTTTGTCTATTTAAGCGTTTGTTTAGAAGTTTTAGGGAATCATCCTTTGTTATTGAATAATATTTTCTTTTTCGGTAAAACCTAGAGGATGGTGGTTTCTCTTTGTTTTTATTCGGTTTCTCTTCTTGTTTCCATCATAAATCTTCATTCTCTTCATCCTGCAGGATAATCATTATCTTGCCAGCGTTAGTTGGTATCAAAGCTCATTCAGGGTCCTAGATTTGTTACGAGGTGGAACCCGTAATGGCCAAATTTTGAATCCGAAAAACGTAGTTTAGGGCCTTTTAGAAGGCTTCAAACATCTTTTTTACTATGTTTAATAATTTTTATTTTTTATGATATTTATGTGTTAGAGTTTGTTTATTTAAGCGTTTGTTTAGCTCTTTGAGGGAATGATCTTCTATTATTCAATAATATTTTTCTTTTAGGTAAAACATAGAGGATAGTGGTTTCTATTTTGTTTTTTCAGTTTCTCTTCTTGTTTCCTTCACAAATCTTCCTTCTCTTCATCCCGCAGGATAATCGTTATCCTACCCGGCGTCAATTGGTATCAAAGCTCGTTTAGAGACCTAGGTTAGTTATGGGTGGAACCCATGACAGGCCAAATTTTGGATCCGAAAAACTTCATTCAGGGCCTTTTAGGAGGCTCTGAACATCTTTTTTACTATTTTTAGTAATTTCTATTTTTATGATATTTAAGGTATGTTTGGTATTTATGGTATTTATGGGTTAGAGTTTGTGTATTTAATCGTCTATTTGGCTATTAGAGGGAATGATTCTCTGTTATTGAATAATATTTCTTTTTTCGATAAAACCTAGAGGACGGCGGTTTCTCTTTTTGTTTCCTTCACAAATCTTCCTTTTCTTCAGCCCACAGGATAATCGTTATCCTACCCGACGTTAGTTGGTTCCAAAGCTCGTTTAGAGACCTAGATTTGTTATGGGATAGAACCCGTAACCGATCAAATTTTGGATCCGAAAAATATTATTTAGGGCCTATTAGGAGTCTCTGAACATATTTTTTAATATCCTGCAAGATAATCGCTATCTTGTCCAGCGTTAAGTGGTACCAAAGCTCATTTAGAGACCGAGATTTATTACGGGGCGAACCCATAACCGACCAAATTTTGAATACGAAAAACATCATTTAGGGTCTTTTAGGAGGCTCCAAATATTTTTTTACTATTTTTAGTAATTTCTATTTTTATGATATTTTTCATATTTCTGACATTTATGAGTTAGGGTTTGTCAATTTAAGTATCTGTTTAGCTATTTGAGGGAATGATCCTCTATTATTAAATAATATTTTCATTTTAGGTAAAACCTAAAGGACGGCAGTTTCTGTTTTTTTTTTCTGATTTCTCTTCTTATTTCCTTCACAAATATTCTTTCTCTTCAGCCCGTAGAATAATCGTTATCCTGCCCAGCATCAGTTGGTACTAAAGCTCATTCAGAGACCTAAATTTGTTACAGGGTGGAACCCGTAATCAATCGAATTTCATATTCGAAAAATATCGTTTAGTGCATTTTAAGAGGCTCCGAATATGTAGTTTACTATTTTTAGTGATTTCTTTTTTTAAGGTATTTTTGGTATTTTTCTTGTATTTATGGGTCAAAGTATGTTTATTTAAGCGTTTGTTAAGCTGTTTGAGGGAATATTTTTTCTGTTATTCAATAATATTTCTCTTTTAGGTAAGACCTGGAGGACGACAGTTTCTCTTCTTGTTTTCTCCACAAATCTTCCTTCTATTCAGCCTGCAGGATAATCGCCATCTTGTCCGGTGTCAATTGGTACCAAAGTTCGTTAAGAGACCAAGATTTATTATGGGGTGGAACCCTTAACCGTCCAAATTTTGGATCCAAAAAATATTTTTTAGGGCCTATTAGGAGGCTCCAAACATCTTTTTTACTATTTTTAGTGATTTTCATTTTAATGATATTTAGGGTATGTTTGATATTTCTGGCATTTATGAGTTAGAGTTTGTCTATTTAAACATCTATTTAGCAATTTGAGGGAATGATCCTCTGTTATTGAATAATATTTTCTTTTTCAGTAAAACCAAGAACATGGTGGTTTCTCTTTTTTTCGATTTTTATTCTTGTTTCCTTCACAAATATTCCTTCTCTTCAACTCGCAAGATAATCGTTATTTTGTCTGGCATCAGTTGGTACCAAAGCTTGTTCAGAGATATAGATTTGTTATGGAGTGGAACCCATAACCAACTAAATTTCCCATCCAAAAAAATTATTTAGGGACTTTTAGGAGAATCTGAACATCTTTTTTACTATTTTTAGTAATTTTTATTTTTATGATATTTAGGGTATTTCTCGTATTTATGGGTTAGGGCTTGTCTATTTAAGCATCTGTTTAGCTCTTTAAGGAAATGATCCTCTGTTATTGAATAATATTTTCGTTTTCGGTAAATCTAGAGGACGACGATTTCTCTTTATTTTTTTCGATTTATCTTCTTGTTTCCTCCATAAATCTTCTTTCTCTTTAACCCGCAGGATATCGCCATCCTGCCCGACGTCAGTTGGTACCAAATCTCGTTCAGAGACCTAGATTTGTTATGGGGTATAACCCGTAATTGGCCAAATTTTGGATTCGAAAAACATCGTTTAGGGCGTTTTAGGATGTTCCGGACATATTTTTTTTAATAATTTTTGATAATTTTCATTTTTATGATATTTAGGGTATGTTTGGTATTTTTCTATTTATTAGTTCAAGTTTGTCTATTTAAGCGTTTGTTTAACTATTTGAGGGAATGATCCTCTATTATTGAATAATATTTCTCTTTTCAGTAAAACCTAAAGGGCGGCGATTTCTATTTATTTTTTCAGTTTCTCTTCTTGTTTCCTCCACAAATCTTCGTTCTCTTCAGCCCGCAGGATAATCACTATCCTATCTGGCATTAGTTAGTACCAAAGCTCGTTCAGAGGCCTAGATTTATTATTGGGTGGAACCCTTAACCGTCCAAATTTTGGATCTGAAAAATATTTTTAGAGCCTATTAGGAGGCTTTGAACATCTTTTTTTTAAATTATTTTTAGTAATTTCCATTTTAATTATGTTTAGGGTATGTTTGATATTTCTGACATTTATGGGTTAGAGTTTGTCTATTTAAACATCTGTTTAGAAATTTGAGGGAATGATCCTCTATTATTGAATAATATTTTCTTTTTCAGTAAAACCTAGAACACGGCGGTTTCTCTTTGTTTTTATCGATTTTTGTTCTTGTTTCCTTCACAAATCTTCCTTCTCTTTAACCCGCAAGATAATCGTTATCCTATCCGACATCAGTTGGTACCAAAGCCTATTTAGAGATCTAGATTTATTACTCGGTGGAACCCATAACCGGCCAAATATTCCATCCAAAAAAAATTGTTTAGGGACTTTTAGGAGAATCTGAACATCTTTTTTTACTATTTTTAGTAATTTTTGTTTTTTTATAATATTTAGGGTATTTCTGGTATTTCTCATATTTATGGGTTAGGACTTGTCTATTTAAGCATCTACTTAACTCTTTGAGGAAATGATCCTCTGTTATTGAATAATATTTCCTTTTTCGGTAAATCTAGAGGACGACAAATTCTCTTTGTTTTTTTTTATTTAACTTCTTGTTTCCTCCATAAATCTTCCTTCTCTTTAACCCGCAAGATATCACCATCCTACCCGGCGTCAGTTGGTACCAAATCTCGTTCAGAGACCTAGATTTGTTACGGGGTATAACCCCCAAATTTTGGATTCGAAAACATCGTCTAGGGCATTTTAGGAGGTTCCAAACATATTTTTTTTATAATTTTTAATAATTTCCATTTTATGATATTTAAGGTATGTTTGATATTTTTCTATTTATTAGTTCGGATTTGTCTATTTAAACATTTGTTTAGCAATTTGAGGGAATGATCCTCTATTATTGAATAATATTTTCTTTTTCAGTAAAACATAGAACACGGTAGTTTCTCTTTGTTTTTTTTTCGATTTTCGTTCTTGTTTCCTTCACAAATCATCCTTCTCTTCAACCCGCAAGATAATCGTTATCCTGTCCGACATCAGTTGGTATCAAAGTTTGTTCAGAGATCTAGATTTGTTATGGGGTGGAACCCATAACCGACCAAATTTTCCATCCAAAAAAATTATTTAGGGACTTTTAGGAGAATTTGAACATCTTTTTTACTATTTTTAGTAATTTTTATTTTTATGATATTTAGGGTATTTCTCGTATTTCTCGTATTTATGAGTTAGGGCTTGTCTATTTAAGCATATGCTTAGCTCTTTGAGGAAATTATCCTTTGTTATTGAATAATATTTCCTTTTTCGATAAATCTAGAGGACGACAATTTCTCTTTATTTTTTATGATTTATCTTCTTATTTCCTCCATAAATCTTCCTTCTCTTTAACCCGCAGGATATCGTCATCCTGCCCGATGTCAGTTGGTACCAAATCTCATTCAGAGACCTAGATTTGTTATAGGGTGGAACCCGTAACCGGCCAAATTTTGGATTCGAAAAACATCGTTTAGGGCGTTTTAGGAGGTTCCGAACATATTTTTTTATAATTTTTAATAATTTCTATTTTTATGATATTTATGGTATGTTTGGTATTTTTCTATTTATTAGTTTGGGTTTGTCTATTTAAGTGTTTGTTTAGTTATTTGAGGGAATGATCCTCTGTTATTCAATAATATTTCCCTTTTCAGCAAAACCTAAAGGACGGCGATTTCTATTTATTTTTTTAGTTTCTATTCCTGTTTCCTCCACAAATCTTCGTTCTCTTCAGCCCGCAAGATAATCTCTATCATGTCCGGCATCAGTTAGTACCAAAGCTCGTTCAGAGACCTAGATTTGCTTAATCGGCCAAATTTCAGATCTGAAATATATTGTTTAGGACCTTTTAGGAGACTACGAACATATTTTTTACTATTTTTAGTAATTTTAATTTTTAAAGTATTTAAGATATTTTTGGTATTTATGGGTTAGACGTCCATTTGGCTATTTGAGGGAATGATCCTTTGTTATTAAATAATATTTTCTTTTTCAGTAAATCTAGAGAATGACAATTTCTCTTTGTTTTTTTTCAGTTTCTCTTCTTATTTTCTCCACAAATCTTCATTCTCTTCAGTCCATAGGATAATCGCTATCTTGCCCGACGTCAGAGAAAGAAGGTTTGTGGAGCAAACAAGAAGAGAAATCGAAAAAAAACAAAGAGAAAGCGTCATCCTCTAGGTTTTACCTAAAAGAAAAATATTATTTAATAACAGAGGATCATTCCCTCAAATAGCTAAACAGATACTTAAATAGACAAACCCTAACCCCAGAAATACCAAAAATACCATATCAATAGAAATAATTAAAAATAGTAAAAAAGATATTCAAAGCCTCCTAAAAGGCCCTAAATGATATTTTTCAGATTCAAAATTTGGTCGGTTATGGGTTCCACCCTATAACAAATCCAAGTCTCTGAATGAGCTTTGGTACAAGCTAACGCTAGGCAAGATAGTGATTATCTTACGGACTGAAGAGAATGAAGATTTGTGGAGGAAACAAGAAGAGAAACAGAAAAAAAAATAAAGAAAAATTGTCATCCTCTAGGTTTTACCGAAAAAGAAAATATTATTCAATAAAAGAAGATCATTCTCTCGAATAGCCAAACAGACGTTTAAATAGACTAACCCTAACCCATAAATATAAAAAAATAAAAACCTTAAATACTTTAAAATGAAAATTACTAAAAATAGTAAAAAGAATATTCAAAGTCTCCTAAAATGCCTTAAATAATATTTTTTGGATCTGAAATTTGGCCGATTATGGGTTCCATCTTGTAACAAATCTAGGTCTCTGAATGAGCTTTGGTACCAACTAACGTCGGATAGTATAATGATTATCCTGTGGACTAAAGAGAAGGAAGATTTGTGGAGGAAACAAGAAGAGAAATCGAAAAAAAATAAAGAGAAATCGCCATCCTCTAGGTTTTACCGAAAAGGGTAATATTATTGATTAACATAGGATCATTCCCCAAACAGCTAAATAGACGCTTAAATAAACAAATCCTAATCCATAAATACTAAAAATTCCAAAAAAAAAAAAGAAATCGCTATCATACCCGACGATCAGTTGGTACCAAAGCTCATTTAGAGATCTAGATCTGTTATGGGGTGGAACCTGTAATCGGCAAAATTTGGGATCCGAAAAACATCATTTAGGGCCTTTTAGGAGGCTCCGAACATGTATTTTACTATTTTTAGGGTATTTTTTGTATTTCTTGCATTTTAGGGTTTGTCTATTTAAGCGCATGTTTAACTATTTGAGGGAATGATCCTCTGTTATTGAATAATATTTTTCTTTTCAGTAAAACATAGAGGACGGTGGTTTCTATTTTATTTTATTTTGGTTTTTCTTCTTGTTTCCTCCACAAATCTTCATTCTCTTCAACTCGCAAGATAATCGCTATCTGCCCGGCATCAATTGCCAAAGCTTCTTTAGAGACCTAGATTTGTTTTAGTGTGAACCCATAACCGGCCAAATTTTGAATATGAAAAACATCATTTAGGATCTTTTATGAGGCTTTGAACATCTTTATTACTATTATTAAAAATTGCTATTTTTATGGTATGTAGGATATTTTTGGTATTTATGAGTTAGGGTTTGTCTATTTAAGCATCTGTTTAGCTATTTGAGGGAATGATCCTCTGTTATTGAATAATATTTTCCTTTTCGGTAAAACATTAAGGACGACGGTTTCTCTTCTTGTTTCCTCCACCAATCTTCCTTCTCTTCAGCCCGTAGGATAATCGATATCTGTTCGGCATCAGTTGGTACCAAAGCTCATTCAAAGACCTAGATTTGTTATGGGTTGGAACCTATAATTGGCCAAATTTTGAATATGAAATATATTGTTTAGGGCCTTTTAGGAAACTACATGTTGGGGTTGCAAGGTTGCAAACAAAGTCCCACATTGAAAACACATGGGAAAGATCATGGGCATATAAGGGAAAGACATCTCCATTGGTATGAGGCCTTTTAGGTAGAGCCCAAGAGCAAAACCATGAGGGCCTAGGCCCAAAGTGGACAATATCATACCATTGTGGAGATATCTAAATTCCTTCAGTCCTAACATCAAGAACACACAATCTTTCCTTAAAATATAAGATGTCATTCCCATCACAAGAAAATTCTGTCTGTTATCATGAGACCACTCTACTACATAGATACCGCAAATATTGATCACTAACTTATGCTCCTTTAATTCGTTCAACTACGGGTGACTAAGTAATCATGGATACTAAAATCCCACGCTCTGTTTGTCCCCGTTCTACTATCTCATCTCTGAGAAACTCTGCACCAATTTTGTAACCGCGACACGGTGACCAGTCAAACCCCCTCGAGATTTTCTACTCAAAGCGTCTGCTACTACATTTGCTTTCCCTGGATTATCCAGATATTTCATCCATCTTCTTTGCCTAAGATTCAATTCCTTCTAAGTAAATAGATACTTAAGACTATTGTGATCTATGAAAATCTTGAAAGTGATTCCTTATAAGTAATGCCTCCATATTTTTAGCTTAAAGATGATAGTTGCTAACTCTAAATCATGAACAGGGTAATTTTTCTCTTGTTCCTTCAGCTGGCGAGAAACATATGATACTACCCGTGCGTGCTGCATTAAAACTGCACCTAATCCTTGGAACAATGGATTTATATAGAGCACAAATTCGTCTTCACCAGAGGGAAGCATGAAGACGGGTGCAGTTATTAGTTTTTGTTTGAGCTCTTAAAAACATGCCTCGCAAATCCCTGTCCAGGTAAATTTCATTCCCTTCTTGGTCAATCGAGTCAATGACAAGGCAATACTGGAATAACCCTCTACAAATCTCTGGTAATATCCAGCTAATCCTAGAAAGCCATGAACTTTCTGTACTGTTTTCGGTTGCTTCCAGCCCATCACGACCTCTATTTCAGGGGATCCACCGATATACCCCTACTAGAAATTATATGTTTGAGAAATCCCATAGAAGACAGTCAAAATGTGCATTTACTAAACTTTGCATAGAAATGTACTCCAGGGGTATCAAACTCAAGTAAGAATAAGAATAGAGTCAAGATAATAAAATTACCTATCAAATCTACATCTCATGCACTAAGATCAATATACTAAAGAGAACAAAGAAAGAAAATACCCGCCTGATATGTAGGTCGTGCTAACTGTCTTCACGTCCGAAAGTCTACCTCGAATCAAAATCCTACATATAGAATATGAAATATAACTAAGCTCTACTATAAGTCTAGTAGTAGCATCAACCGATTTATTAATCAATATATAGGTTAATCTATATAGCCAAATAATTGAATTAGTTAATTATCGAAATACTAGCTTGACCATTGAACCGATTACTCATCCAATTAAACTTAACTAACCAATTTAATTAATGGTTCTAGTTTATTTATTTGCTCAATTAATCAACTAGTTAAGCAATCCCAACAATCATCCTATTTAACCTTAATTTCATTCATAGTCGTTACCTTCCCTTTTCTTCTCCAGCGTAGGGTCACAGCGGCGACAAGCAACGACAATTGATAACGACACCGAAGACTCAAGCCACCGTAGTGACGATTGATTTTACTCGGGGTGGCTGCCGACTGTTTGCAATGGCTGATGGTTGCTTGCTACGATTGATGGTTGCTCGCAGTGGCTGAGACGCGCGAGCTAGAAGGGTAGGTGGCCGGTGTGGCCCGCGAGTGGGATGGGTGGTGGTCGACGCACGAGCGAGGACAACAGTTGTGGATGACCTCGGGAGTTGGTCACGATTGTGAGCTGGCAGTGATGGCTGCGGGCTGGCTGCAGTGGTCAAGTCTAGCCATGATGGCCGGAGAAGAGGTGGGACAACGACGATGGGCGACGACGATGGGGCGATGATGACGACGATCAATGGAAGAGAAAGGTAGAGCAGTGGCGACGACGTCGCCAAGCTAGAGGGCCAACAGATTGTTGCTCGTGGACAAAAAGGAGCTAGTGGTGATGGCCCATGCTCGCGGCGGGAGCGAATCAGCATAGGCGACGAAGGAGGCGGCTGCAAGGAATCGGGAGAAAGGGGTAGGCGGCGACAAGAATCGGGAGAAAGGGATCGGTAGAAAGGGATCAGGAGAAATGCAAGAGAAAAGAAAATGAACTTAGGTTTATATATATTAACCTAGATCAATTAATTCAATTAACTCCCAGCTTAAGTGATATTCTAAATAGGCTCCCTCAAAGCATAATAAATTTATCCCCTTAAATATGTCATACAAATTTGGTTTAAAATCCAAAAAATTCTCAATTTTTTTATAAGGTTATTCCTTTATTAACACTTATTATTTTATTATTATTTATTTATCGTATCTAATCTGCTCGAGGAGAAGGTCGGAGTTGCGTTTGGGTGAACTTAACTCCGGACGACTGGAGCATCACCCAAGCGATCAGAAGGAAGAATGGTCAATGCTAAAATTGACCATTCAAGGCGCTCGAGGCACCTCGGTTGAATTGGAGGCGCCTCGGACTCCAGCTGCTGGAGGCGCCTCAGATGCATTAGAGGTGCCTCGCCTGCCAGCCATTGGAGACATCTCAGATGCATTGGAGGCGCCTCGAATGCCAGAAAGCTGTTGCGGAACAGATAAGCAACGAAGGCCACGTTAGTCACTTCGAGGCGCCCCGAATGGTCCGAGGCGTCCCTCAATCTGCCAGATCAGCCTAAAGACCATTGCGACGAGGATAATCCTTGCATTGCTGGAGGCGCCCCCAATGGTTCAAGGCACCTCCAACAATGCCAAGTTAGCAACAATCATTTTTTACCAGAACTCTATAAATAGAGTTCCCATTCACCGTTTAGAATTATACACTCTGGATTTCAAATTCTTACTCTGTAGTTTCAATTCTAACTATCAATTGCTGTAAGAAGTTTCTCTTCCTTCGACGTTGTTCGAAGGAGACTTTAGTTCTTTTCTACTGCCTTGGATTAGCAACTTTCTAGTTGCAAACCAAGTAAACTCCTTAGTCTCTTTAGTCTTTATGTTATTTATTAACTAATGTGTGTGTGTCCTTGTTAAGTTAGAAGGAAGAGAAGTCATAATTTTCATTTACAGGCTATTCACCCCTCTTTAGTCGGTCCACCCGATCCAATAGATCCAAACCAAAAGAATAGTTAAAATACATTTTCAAAACATTTTTCAAAACATGAATTTTCAAAAGTATTTTTTCAAAGAATTTTCAAAAGTTTTTGACATAATTTTCAAGCATTTTTTCAAAATTTTAAAAAAACTTTCAAAGCCTTTTCAAGATTTTTCAAAATATTTTCAAAGATACCTCTAGATTTATTCAAAGACTTTTAAAAGATTTTCTAAAAGTTATTTTTTTATTTAAAAAATAAAAATACCTCCCCTTAACCTAACACACACTGGTCATCCTTGTTAAATACGGTAATTAATATATATATATATATATATATATATGCGTTGACTGAGGAATAACTTAAAAGAATTTTTGGGGATTT
>JBBUKS010000017.1:4558365-4570575 GCA_038050645.1 Hedychium gardnerianum
AGGTGAGACTTGTTGCTCAAGGAGTTGTCTTGAAGAGCTCGGCATGGATACGAATAGAGGCGAGGTTCGACAACGTCACTCTAGTTGATTCATTTTCCTTTACGCATCATCCGTAAGGTATACCTAGATTTAATGTTATTCTTAAAAGTTTTATTTTATTGATCATGTCTACATGAGATTTATCCTTGTATGCATGTGGTGTGTGTGATGTAATAATTAGTTTTTGTTATTACTATTTAATGTCTTCCACTGTGCATGTTTTACAAAACGTGTTAAGCACACACCACATCAGGCTACCCAACACTGGTAAGAAACATCACCTATCTTATTTAAAGATATGGGGTTGTCCTGTTTATGTGAAGAGGAGTGTATCAGACAAGCTATATGCTAAGTCTGACAAGTGTTTATTTATTGGATACCCTAAGGAAACTAGGGGTTACTAATTTTATCATCCCTTGGAACAAAAAGTGTTTCTATCCAGGCATGTTGTATTCCTAGAGAAAGAGTTTCGCTTGTAGGAAAACAATAGGAGTGAAGTTGAACTTTAGAAAGTTCAAGAGACTCCAATAGACACAGAGGAGATGCCTAGTCAAGAACCACAACCGATTACGCATGATGATGAGCCATCGATTGAACCTATGGTGATACATCCTCTTCGTATATCTCATAGGACAAGCAATATTTATAAGAGATATGGATCTCTCATATGTGAATTTAATGACGTGTTACTTATTGAGGATGAGGAACCTACTGATTTTAAAGAAGTTTTGAAGTTCAGAAAGGGACAAGTGACTTATAGCCATGAAGTCGAAAATGGATTTCATGTACGAAAACCAAGTTTGGAACTTGGTGGACCCACTTGAAGGCATCATGCCTATTGGGTGTAAGTGGATTTTCAAGAAGAAAATGACACGGATTGTAATGTAATTACCTACAAATCAAGATTAGTGGAGAAATGCTATCGTCAAAAACATGGTATTCACTATGACGAAACTTTCTCACTAGTAGTTGTGCTTAAATCTATACGGATGCTCCAAGCCATATCAGCTCATTGTGATTATGATATGTGACAAATAGATGTGAAAATAACTTTTCTTAATGGAAATCTACTCGAAGATGTGTATATAATACAACCTGAGGGTTTCACATATGCTAAACGAAATAAAGTATGCAAGCTTCAACGGTCCATTTATGGATTGAAGCATGTATCCAGGAGTTGGAATATCCATTTTGATGAGACAATCAAAGAGTTTGATTTCTCATAAAATCTTGATGAACTTTGTGTGTACAAGAAGGTTAGTGGGAGTGCGATCGTATTCTGAGTATAATATGTCGATGGCATATTACTTATAGGAAATGATGTACTTGTTCTATAGTCAGTTAAGGTTTGACTGTCCAAAATATTCTCTTTGAAAGACATGGGAGAAACAACCTATATCCTCAGGATTAAGATCTATAGAGATAGATCAAAACAGTTACTTGGTTTTTCACAGTCTACATATATAGACACAGTGCTAAAATAGTTTAGCATGTCTGAATCCAAAAAAAGTCTTATACCCATGAGACATGGGATTCACCTTTCAAAGTCTATGTGCCAACATATAAAAAATGAAAGGATTTGCATGAGTAAGACACTCTATGCGTCTACGATAGGATCTATCATATATGTTATGTTATGTACAAGACCCGATATATCATATACTCTGAGTGTCATGAGAAAATACCAATCAGATTTAGGCATGAATCATTGGGTGGTTGTTAAGGCAATCCTTAAGTACTTGAGAATAACTAAGGATGTGCTCTTGGTATATGGAGAAAGTGATATGGTTATACGTGTGTTACCAACTTCCAGACAGACAAGGATGACTCCAAGTCTCAATCTGGATACATATTCACATTGAATGGAGGCGCAATAAGTTGGAAGAGTTCCAAGCAAGACACCATTGCAGATTCTACCTATGAGGTGGAATACATTGTAGCTTTTGAAGAAACAAAGGAAGCTATTTTGATTAAGAAGTTCATTACTAAACTTAGAGTGATTCCGATCGTTATTGAAGTATTACCAGTTTACTATGACAATACTGGAGCCATCGCATAGGCTAAGGAACCAAGTTCTCACCAATGATCCAACCATGTACTTCGCGGCTATCATCTGATCAAGGAGATAATTAGTAGGAATCAAATACCACTCGAGAAAACTCCCACCAAAAGGATCCTAGTGGATCCTTTGACAAAGGCTCTACCACAAAGCAAGTTTGAGAGTCACATCCAGGCCTACAGTATCAGACACCATGGCGATTGGTAATAGGCTAAGTGAGCATATGCTATATCTGAGAGATATCCTAATGCCATTGCCTTATGGTTTGTACCTATTTATTAAATAAATAAAGATTCACTATTTGCGTGTACATATTTTGTGTATATGCTTAATTCCTAAACTCACTTACTGGATATTTGCAATACGATTCATAATATGAGAGAACTTGTGATTCAATCACAATTAGTACACATCTCTACATGTATAATTATGAATGTTTGAAATCTTTCCTAGTCGATAAATTGATGTGTTCAGACATCATCAATTCTATGAGACTAGCATTGGTTATACTTCTTGGTCTAACCAAGCAGTTGTTCCTCACTAGATGGAGACATTGAGATGTCGAGAGTTAAATGTGGATGCTAGTTATAGTAACAAGTTCATTGGAGCGACCTGCTGTAAGACTTTATATGGTTCTCTACGTATATAGATATGTTAATGAAGATCTTATTGTAGCTCGAGTGCAAGTATGCTTCAACTTGAGTAATTCAAGTCACCTTGGTAATAGAAACTTACACTTTGACATCCTAAGCAAGCATCTCCTTAGAGGTGTGACCCCAGGATGATTGGGTATAAGTCAAAGTGTCCGAAGATGTTTGGATACTCATAGAGGATTCACCACTCTTTGCGAGGAGATGTATACCCTATGGCCGCTTGTCAGGATTGTTACTCAATATTTTTGGCCAAAGCATCATGTGTTAAGAGTATTGTACTCTTGGACACATGTACAAGCAATTTGAATCCACAGGATGAGTAAGTATTACTTGGGTTAGGTGTGACGTAGTCAGCCTAGTGGGGACAAATATAGACCATGTCCTAAACCAAATGGGTATAAGACGAGTGAAAGGAACAAGCACAACATACTGTAGCTGCTGAAAGGTTTCAAAAGATGTTCTGGGATCAACCGTTGATTTTTTGATTAATTAGGGATCATGATGTACTACTAGGTGTCACTCATTATCGATCCATGATTAATTATGGATGGCCAAGATAAACTGGAACCCTATTGGGTCACACATACTATGAGTTTATCTGAAAGATTTAAAATGAGTTTAAGAATTGGATTCTCAGATTAAGTGAGACTAAGTCTATTTGGACCAGACAAAGGGAAAAAATGGAAATAAAAGTGGCACAATGGAAGTGTAGATGGGCCACAACTTTTGAAGATGAGTTAGACCATCTTTGGTTTAATTATAAAACAAAATTGGTTTGGCTTTTAATTAAGAGAGTTTTGGTTTTAAACCAAACCAAAAGCTTAATGGGTTAAATTTTGGTTAAGAAAATTGGGTCGGGTTCGGGCTTTCTAATCCAACCCATCTAAGGGGATCTATATATTGATATAGAAGAGAGAAAAGTATAACACAATTCATTAATTTTGTGTTTAAGTTTTGGAAACCTAATTCTCCCCTCTCCCTCTCCCTCTCCCTCTCCTATCTTGTATCGCCGACCACAAGCCACCAAGGAGACTTGTTCTCCTTGGTCCATTAGCCCTAGCCCCTCTGAACACCACCATCCTCCGTCCTGTAGCCCTCCCGCCAATAAAAATATCTTCGGAGGTGTTCCCTCCGGTCGTTGGAGCACCACCAAGCAAACAAAGACCGGGCAGACAGATTCTGTTCACCCACCATTTAGCCCCTTCTCGGCCTCCTTTCACTCCATTTTTGGCAAGAAAACATTGAAACCTGATACCCAACATCTAGGGGTACTTGTTACCTCTTCATCAACAAAATTTGGATGCCAAAAATCTTTGGGAAGACCTATTCACAGTGAATTTTTCGAATGGACAACATGCTATTTTTCTAGTTGCTCTCTCGTGTTGGTGTCGTTTGGTTGCGTACACTACCAGACAGGAAACCTCGTCTTCGCACGCAAGGCTAGTACCTTTTGCAAGGATGAAACTTATGACTTCAGAAGTCATCTTGAAGATTACTCAGTGTGGATAGAATAGAGGCGAAACTTCGAGAGCGTCGCTTGGTTGATGTTATTTCCTCTTCGCGTCATCCATTATGTATACCTAGTGTAAATTTACTTTCTATAAAATTTTAATATGTGATCATGTCTAGCATGTTGTATCTTTGCATGTTTGTGGTATGTGTGATGTAATAAATTAGTTTATTATATTATTTTTATTTTTCACTGCGCATATTTAGGAAACATGTTTTAGCATGCATCCATGTCTAGCTCCCCCAACATCATACTCATGCATATTTAATATCTATCTAACTCTGTTTTGTATGACTACTATTATTGTTGTGCTAACTTTGTTTTGCAGATAAACAAAGTTCTGATTTAACCGAGGGTTCGGTCGTCCAAACATGTGGTTTAGTCGACTAATTCAGCTAGCGTGGCATAGATCAGATCTGGTTTTGAAAATATAGTTAACATCCTGTTCGGTTGAACAATCCAAAAATGGTAACAACATACGGTCAAATCGAATCATGCAGGAAAGGAAGTTTCAGGGTTTAGTCGACTGATTAGTGAGACCAGTCGACCAAACAATGTGATTTATGAGATCAGACGGATCAGATCAGAGCAAAGAAGGAAAAGCGCGGAGTTCAGTCGGCGGATAGAAGGTTCATTCGACAGAAAGGTTCAATCGACCGAACATGTTTTTAGTCGACTAAACACTGCCTATAAAAGAAGCCTCAAGGACTAAGGCTTAGCATCAGTTCTCCATTCACAGATTCATCACACTACTACTGCTATTCCTGCATGTTCTGCTCCTATGATGCCAGAAGGCTCACCAACAACCAAGCTTTATCTCTACTCCTAACTTGTCAGTATATTTTATAGTACTTGTAGTACTCTTAAAGGATATAGTAGGATTGTTACTATCCTTCTCATTCTTTGTACGAGTTTCCTTTTCTATGAAAGAGTTTGGAGAAAAGAGCTATAGTGATTGCCCATTGGAAGCGGTTAAGGATCGTGGGTCGTGAAGTAGTATTCATTGGACTTCAAACCAAGTAAAAAATGACTTGAGTATTTGTGTTTAACTTTTCATGATTTCGTTACTACTTTTGTTTTTATTTTAAAGTAAAGAAATTTTTTTAAACGATCTAGATTCACCCCCCCCCTCTCTCGACTTCTTCGATCCTACAAATAGGTATTACACCTTAGGGTAGGTCCACAAAGTTCCAAACTTAGTTTTCATACATAGAATCCATTTTTGACTTCATGGCGCTAAACCATTTATCACTTTCTAAACTTTTTAGAATTTCTTCATAGCTAGTAGGATCCTCATCCTCAATAAGCAACACGTCTTTCAATTCACTTATGAGAATTTCATATCTCTTGGGAATTTGACGTGTCCTACTAGATCTACAAAGAGGAGGTGTATTAATAGGTTCAGCCATTATCTCATCATTATGAGTAATTAGCTATGCTTCTTGATTAGGCATCTCTTTGATATCTATTGGAGTCTTGAACTATCCCAAGTTCAACCTTATTCCTACTATTTTTTTTGCAAGAGAAACTCTTTCTCTAAGAATACAGCATGCCTTGAGACAAATATTTTTTGTTCCAAGGGATAATAAAATTAATAACCCCTTAGTTCCATAGGGTAACCAATAAATAGACACTTGTTAGACTTAGCATCTAGCTTTTTTGATACAATCCTCTTCACATAAGAAGGACAACACCATGTCTTCAAATAAGACAAAAGAGGTTTCTTACCAGTCCATATCTTATATGGAGTAGTAGAGATTGTCTTAGTCATGACTCTATTTAGCAAGTAAACAGTTGTCTCGAGTGCGTAACCCCAAATGAATTTCGAAAGATTTGCATGATTCATCATCAACCTAACCATGTCCACTAAGGTTTTGTTTCACCTTTCTGACTGATGTACGTAGATTATATATGTTTTAGACACTTTATGATGCACATCTACTTAAATTTTATTGACTATGATCTACATTATCACTCCCCATTTTATCATATTGTCATGTTTTTACTCCACCTCGTTCGAAGATCTACTCCTTCTTTATTTTCATTGACTGGACACATTTTCGGAGCAAAACGAAGCTTAAATGAATAGGTAAGCAAGAAGTAGAGTAGCCAAGGCCAAGCCTCTGGTCGTTCCATCCAGACACGCCCGTGCCTCAGCCCCAGCAGGAAAGCTATGGCCAAGGCCATGGTCCTGCCCAAAGGTACGACCGTGTGTGATTCTAAGAGACTTCAGCCAAAGGACATGCCCAAAAGGCACGGCCATGCCTTGCCTCTAGTGTAATGGCATGACCATGTCTTCTCCTCAAACAGGGGTCGTGCCATCTAGGCATGGACATGCCTCCAAAATCGTGGAACCTCAACCCATGGTCGTGCTTTCCAGGCATGGTCGTGTGCCCTGGAGGCAAGGTTCGTGCCCTAACACTATAATAGGGGATTTTTCCCCTCTTTGAAGAAATCTTTAGTTTCGAATTCAGCCCCTCTCCTTGGGAAAGGGTTCTCCCCTTAGGGGGAAACCCTAGAGCTTCCATCTCTTCCTCCTTAACGATCTGTCCACCTCTAGAGCAAGGGAACACCTCCAACGAAGCCGGACTTCATGGATAAGCATTCTCTTCTCTCTATTTTCATGTATTGAGTTATAGTTTACTATTTTCTTCGTCTCTTGATTTTATTCCTTTGCAATAGAGTAGATTCTCCCATTTCTAATATGTAAGAGTAATTATGATGTATGATTGATGTATGAACTATGTATAAGCTCATTTGCTTGTTTAATGAAGTGTTTATGACTTATTCTATGTGTATTGTGTCTACTACACGTTTGACGAAAAGTATATATAAGTAATGCATGTAGATATGAAGGATTTGTTCCTATTCTAAGATTGCTTATGAGATGGATAACCGAGAGATTCTTAGTAACATAGGATACTCATTCAACCGGACTTACTATACCCTTAGTGACCAAGGGTATCGATTATTAACCACTTTCTGGGATAATGACCTTAAAATAAGGACTAATTCTTTGCTAGGATAGCCAACTAGAGCTTAATGGTATAAACACTCTGGTGTGACTTTTAACTCTCGTTAGGAAGTAATTCAGATAACTTTAGCGATTGTATGACCGAGAAGCCCTTAGTGACAGAGGATATCCCTTTAACCGGACTTTCTAGATTTACTCCTTTACTTAATGATGTTAGAATGATTGTAGCTCACCGATAATTTAGTTAGAATCCTTACAAGATTATAAACATGGAGGGTAAGGAGATGAATATGCATTAGGGATATTAACTAGCATCATAATGAAACTAAAACACTAGAACCATTCTCCCCATAGCCAACTTCTCAACCTTCTCTCTCATTCCATCTCTCAAGACTCTCTCTCTCTCTTACTCTCTCTCCCTCTCTTTCTTTTCTCAAACTCTAGTTCGTGACTTCCAATCAACTAGTGCTTAATCAACAGTCCCTGTAGAATCGATAATTTTTTAGACAACGTAACCATGCACTTGCAGGAACATAACAGTAGAACTCAAACCTCTTCCCTCGAACCTCATGTATTAATTTTTTACAGCAAATTCTACATATCCTATAATCGTTAGTGCAAGTTTGAATGACTCTAAAATTAGGAAATTGCTTAGAGAACTTAGATTGCATAGAAGTGTGATTGGATATACTATTAATGACTTCAAAGGTATTAGCCTTTCCTTATACATCACATGATTTTACCTGAAAACGATCATAAATCATCGGTAGAATATCAATGGATGCTAAATCCTAACATGAAGGGGGTAATTAGAAAAGAAGTATTGAAACTGTTGGATGCAGGGATAATATTTCCTATCTATGATACTGAGTGGGTGAGTCTGGTACATGTTGTTCCAAAGAAAGAAGGGATGACTGTGATAAAAAATCAAAATAATGATTTGATCCTCACTAAGACTGTTACAGGTTGGCGTATGTGCATTGACTATAGGAAGTTAAACAAAGAAACTAGAAAAAATCATTTTTCCCTTCCCTTTATTGATCAAATACTTGAAAGATTAGTTAAGCATTCACACTTTTGCTATCTAGATGGATATTCAGGATTTTATCAGATTCCTATACACCCTAATGATCAAGAAAAGATCACCTTTACATTCCCATATGATACCTTTGCTTATAGGTGAATACCCTTTGGTCTTTGTAATGCACCCGCTACTTTTCAACATTGTATGATGGCTATATTTTCAAATTTGATTGAAAACATAATGGAGATTTTTATAGATGATTTTTCTATATACGTAACTGATTTTGATACATGCTTGACTAACCTTTCTTGAGTTATGCAGTGGTGTGAGAAGGTCAATTTGATTCTAAATTAGGAAAATATCATTTCATGGTAAGAGAAAGAATTATCTTGGGGCACATGATTTCCGAGCGGGGAATTGAGGTTGATAGAGGTAATTGATAAACTACCCCCACCAGTAAATGTGAAGGGAGTTCAGAGTTTTTAGGACATATAGGATTTTATCGACGCTTCATAAGGATTGACTAACTTGTTAATGTGAAAGGAGTTAGGAGTTTCTCTAAAAATTGTCAAACCATTGACTAACTTGTTAATAAAAGATGTCGATTTTGATTTTAAAAAAAATTATTTAGATGCCTTTTATAGGATAAAGAAGGCCTTGGTGACCACCCTTATAATGCAAGTGCTGGATTGGAGTCTTCCCTTTGAGATCATGTGCAATGCAAGTGACTATGTCGTTGGAGACGTATTGAGACAAAGGAAGGACAAGAAGGTGCACGTCATTCATTATGTTAGCAAGACCTTGTATTATGCTCAGATAAACTATGCCACTACTGAAAAAGAATTACTAGCGGTGGTTTTCGTATTTGATAAGATCATATCATATTTGGTTGGATCAAAGGTAATTGTGTATACAGATCATGCAACTATCTGATACCTACTGAGCAAGAAAGAGATTAAACCCCAACTCATCCAATGGATTCTATTACTTCAAGAATTCAACTTGGAGATTAAAGATAAGAAAGGTTTGGAGAATATTGTTGCAGATTACTTATCAAGAATGTACCAAGATTTGCGAGGAGATAAAGACGACAAAATACCCATTGATGACTCTTTTCTGGATCAACACCTTCTAGCCATTGATAACTTGGATGCACCTTGGTATGAGGACATTGTGAATTATTTAACCTACGGAATTTTGCCACTAGATCTCACTTACTCACAAAAAAAAAATCTTTGCAAATATCAAATATTATTGATGTTGCAAACCACAAGTGCACGATCATCGTCAAGTAATAAAAAGTATCGATCCCACGAGGACTGGAAATCGAGTACCGACGTACGATGTGAAAAACAGTTATCTAGAGAATTCGAAAGATGTGAAAATCTTGAGAAATCAGAGAAAGTCGCGAGGAGAAGTTTCTAGGAAGAATCTGATGTTAAGAAAGTAATCCTAAGATTTTGATTTCACCACAATGACCGTAGACACCCTAACCTATATTTGATTTCCTAATTCTCATCGATTGTTTATGTAGGTAGACAATCTTGATTTAACTGACAGGTTATTTTGGAACTACGCCGGTGTATCCGCCTAAACATGACGCCTACTTTTAGGGCAACATTGCTGAAGAACTGTTTTCTCATGGATGCCTCTGTCACAAGATGACCCATGGTTCTCGAATTTCTTTTCTTCCCTTAATATGTGATGCCGAATCGATGTGAACCCATTAAGTTCCGTGAAAGCCTAGGGAATCCTTGTGATAACCCGGCCTACTTTCATGACCGACTCCCTACATCTCGGTATTCTATGGGTCGAAGGATTGAGTTAACCTTTTTGTCCTTCCCGCACCCCTTGGGATGTGAAAATGCGCTTTTGGCATCGAGTTCGTGTATGTATAGTAGAGCCAGATCATAAACAATCAAATTATAAAATAATGATATGAAAATATATATCAAAACAGAGTGTTTATATGTCAAAGGACTACTCCCTAGTCCTAAAATCAAGTGTACTACTCAATAGACATGAAGTTACAACAAGAAGACATAGTTAAATAAGATTTTACAATCCCAACTCAAAAGAAAAGAGAGAAAGACTTATTCTATAAAACATAGATCATCTCCGGGCTGCTCCTCTAACTCCCAACACGAATGAGAACTCCTCTTGCTCCTTGGAATGACTCTCCTAGGGTTCCTTGTCTCAAGGGAACTCCTCCCCCCTTTTTCCATGAGCCTTGGGGATCCTTTTATAGCCTCCCCAGTCCTTAGAATAGGAGGGAACTTCTAAAAATATCGATCTAAGAAATCTACAACAAGGTGACACAACCCTGAGAAAAACACACGATCGAACCATGTGTTTTTCTGTGGGCTCGACAGAAATGGGACACGACCATGTGAAAAGCACACTATCGGGCCGTGTCTTTTTCTATGGCCTCGGCAGAAATGAGACACGGTCATGTGTAAAACACATAGTAGTACCTGATAGGCACGGTCGGGTCGTGGGTTTGCTTATGTCCTCTTCGCAGAATGTAGCGCATGGTCATGTGTAAAATACATGGAGTGGCCATGTGCTACTCTGGAATGCCCACGGTCACTCAGTCTTTCACTCCTTTGCATCTCGAGGAACACATTTGTATCTTGGGACACATCCAAAGCGTGTTCCTTGCTTTATGTCGTCGTTCCAAGACTCTTTTAACTCCGTTTTACTTCAGTTCTTCATCTTATTAATGAAAAAAATACAAGAGCAAATCTCCGAACAAGACAATAGTAAAACAATACTAAAAGCCATTAAATCATGTGATGTGTGCTCCTAAAAATACCACAAGATGAGTTCAAAATACTAGTAAAAAACCCTATATGAAATACACTCATCAAAATTCTCCAGACCTAAACCTTTGCTTATCCTTAATTAAAAATTGATGTCTAAATCAATGAGCATGAATAAACGTCTTTGATCCTTAGCAAGTTCACCTAAACCGATCGAGTAATATAATTATCAAGCTAAGGTGTGCAAATAAATAATTTCACCAAGTCTAACAAGACGATCACTGTGCAAGGTGCGTAACTCGATCCTAGAGTTTTCAATTTCCAAACCAAGGCAAATCGTCAACCATCATGTTCCTAAAGTTTCAGTGTTAGGCACTTAACTACCATACGTGAGGTTCATCCCCTTAACCTAGACACAAAGTCTCAAAGGAAATCTCGATAATAAGAGAAATCGATAGATATTTTCCCAGTAACTTAACTCAGTCTCAAAGGAGTACTTGATCGTTTCTACCCATAATAACTATTTTTTATCCTGTGCTTATTTTCTCTCTTTTTCTTTTTTTCGCAAAGTGCTTGTAAAGTGCAACACTTGAACAAATGTTTTCTCTTTTGGGAGGGGGGATTTTGATTTTTCCAAATGGGTTGACACAATCTGAGTGTCTCCAATAATTATAATGTTTAGACAGGGTCACCTATGGATTTCAAAGTACTAGTCCGACAAGATGAATCATGTCTATGTTGTACTAAATTAACTTTTCGGAAACAAGTTATAAGTGTGAGTATATGAGAAAATAATCAAGTGAGCACATGGTGAAATAATATCCAACACAACAAAAGCTTATATCAAATTCTACGACAAGATAAAAAGATGTGAACTACTAAAAGACAAGAGCATATTATCATGACATTATTTAAGTCTCTACAATCAAACAATTGCTAAAGAGGACAAGTCTTATGCATGTATGCGTTAAATCCAAATTGTAAAAAGGAAATATGAACAATAAAACAAACATGATATGATGCATACTAACAAACAAATCCTAGCGAAAACACTAATCAACCAAGAAAAGAAGAACCACCAACAAGAACACTCAAAAACACCCCGCCCCCCTTGACCTAAATCTAGCAATATGTCAACAAAGAAAATCAATAAAGAGGGGAAAGAGGAAACATGGGCAACTATCGGGAG
>JBBUKS010000017.1:4583920-4601687 GCA_038050645.1 Hedychium gardnerianum
GAATCTCGAGAATACTTTTTCAATGTCATCCAGTTGTCGAAGTTGTCACTTCCTATGAAGCATTCCATTGCTCGCCTTCAGTAATTGAAATCATCTTGATCGTATGGTGGAGGCTCATAGATGTTTCTCCCTTCTTGATTAGACATCAACATTCTTGCAAAAAATGGAAAAAGTAGTGCGGGAAAAGAAATAATAGAGAAACAAATAAATGGAAAAAATATGTAAGAAAAAATTTGCTCAAAAATTATTTAAAGAAAAGAAAAAGTTAATGCTAGAAAGTCTGTTAAGTCTTTTCAAAACACCTTGCTCTGATACCAATTGTTGAATCATTGGAGACGAGAGAGAAGGGGGGAGTGAATCTCATTCGAATTTTTTTTCTTCTATTCGTAAATCAAAGTTGCAACAGAAAGTGATAAAAAGAATACTCAATTCCTTTTACTTGATTCGAAGCCCAGCCGACTCCTACTCCAAGAACTCACAACCCTTCGAATCGTATCGATGGGTTAATTCACTAATATAGTTCTTTCGAGGAAGCAAGATAGTACAAATAATATGCAAGTATGAAATTAATATACCGACAATAAGAGAATAAACTTCAGCGTAGGTTGTTGAATTGCTTCTCGATGTAGTAGTAGTAGCTTGTACAAACAGCAGTAGCCAGAACAGAATGAAGCGCAGAGGAAGGTGATGATCAGCTAGGACTCTGAGGGCTTCTTTTATAGGATGCGTTCCGTCGACTAAAAAATCGATCAGTCGACTAATCCTTTCGGTCGACTGATCCTCCTATCCGTCGACTAAACTCGCGCCCTTCCTTCTTTGCTCTAATCCGATCTGTTCGATCCTAAAAATCACGCTTAATCGGTCAACTGATCCAGTTGATCAGATGACTGATCCCTGTGTTCACCTTTCAGCGTTGATTCGATCTGACAGCTATTTATTGCCTTCTTTGTTCAGTCGACTGGTCCAAGTGAATTCCATTTCTACCAAACTGAATATGATCTTCTCCACGTAGGCTTGATTGATCGGCTGAACCCCCTGTTCAGTCTATTGAACCAACTTTAAATTAGACTTTTATTTTCATCTGCAAAACAGAGTTAGCATAGGCAATAATAATAGAAGTCCTGCAAAACAAAGGTTAGACCAATATAAGTATGCATGAATATGACAGTTCAGACTGTCCTGATCTCAACTTAGAAACCTCCGTTGGTTTTTTTAGTTGGAGCAACACCTAAGGTTTGTCCCACTGGGATACGACCTCACGACACTAACTCCAAGTGCTTACCTTAACTCACCTGCCAAACATCGGGTTCTCCAGACCTGTTTGGACGTTGTTCAGCATTAGATCGACCTTCTATGTCTTCCACTTGATTCGATATTAGGTCTTCCAGACCTATCGAATCCTCTTGCCTGATGTCAGGTCCTCTTGACCTATCTGGACTTCCTGCCTGGTTCCACAATCTGTCGAGACTTCCTTTGCCTAGTATCGGGCCCTTCAGACCTACTAGGACTTTCAAAGTTGAGATCCTACATACTAGATAATTCATTAGATAACAATAAGACTTAACTTTGAACCTTTGACAACATCAAGACATAAGTTTGATTCTGGTACTCCCTGCACCAACATAACCATCCTATTCGCCTTTGCCACCTTATGTGCCTAAGCAACTAGTGTATTACGAGATTCAAAACATTCATTTGTAGTGAACACTATTGTATAATCTATCACTATCTCATTATTCATAGGACCAATGACATTACCCTCATTAGAACATGTATTTAATTCCTAATAAAAATCAAAAAAATATTATAACATTACAACTATAGACTTTACAAAATGATTATGTAAAAATATGCATTAAAATATATTATTCACCTAGTGTTTGGCCATACATAGCTAAACATTGCCTTAGTAGTTCGATTACAAGTGGATGAACATGACTGCACATGTTCGACACTAAGATGCCGATCGTATTCAGCTATGTTCGACAACAATCAATTGAACATTAGGGCAAGCGTTCGACACTAACATGCCGAACTTATTTAGTTATGTTTGACCGAGATCAACCGAATATTAATGCAAGCATTCAACACTTACACACTGAATATATTTTTTTATGTTCGGTTTCTAATAGCCGAACTTTGCTCAACGTGTTCGCCTTGGTATGGTCGAACACTGCGCGTTTGAATCACTTTTAGACTGTTATCATTCAAATCACGAGAATATAAATATATAATTGTACTGCGTGGAATAAATGAAAAAAAAAGCTTATATTGTTTGTAAGAATTGAATTTTCATGATTCATTATTAATTTGTTACTATAATTTTTATATTTTAAGAGATTGTATTAGGTTGTAGAGGTAAAATAGAGAGAGAGAAAAGAGAAAGGGAAGAGGGAGAAGGGAGATATTTTAAAAATTTTATAAAAAAAGTATTTTAGACTTTTTACTTAAAGAGTATTTTTGAGAAAAAAAATTAGGGTGTGTTTAGTAAAAGGTGGGGTGTGAATAGCCCCGCCCCTTTCCAATGTGTGTTTTCTGAAATCAACATTTTCGGAGACCACCATTATCCATTATTCTTATCGCCTACCATCCACCATCATCCAATCTCCGATGAGCCTAAAGCTGCTCCCCCTTCACGCCGCTCTCTTCAACTCCCAGACGCCGACGCCAAGGACTGCTGTCGTTTTTCCTGGAACAGGGAGGAGGTCAACTGCTAGGCTTCACAAGACCAAGGCAACCTCCTCCTCATTTCCTACCCCAGATAGGGATAATCGGGATAAGGGCAATTGTGATGGGGATCGTATCGAGGAGAAAGCTTCCTCTTCGTCCTCAGCTGACTCGTGGTTCCCGTCGAGGAGTCAGACGTATGCCCTGCTAAAACAACAGTTGGCCGTCGCCGCCAAATCCGAGGTGTGCTATCTTCACACCCTTGTACTTCCAAACAGAAATAGGTTTGAACTTTAACCTGCTAGTCTGGTCACCATCTTTTTTTGTATGATTCCATCTCCAATAATCTTTTTATTATACCATTCAATTTCTAATCACCATAAAACTCTTTTCCATCTATTCTTGGTGGGATCATAACCTGATTCAATCCGAGATATTTCAGAAGAATCACGATCGCCTTGTTGAACACTTCCTGCATGTTAAATTTCAAGCGATTTCCTACTATCGAATTGATTGGAGGCTAAATTTTCCCTGGTATCGGTCTTCCTTTGCATAAGGCTTTTTTTGGTTTTTAGGACTATGTGGAAGCTGCTAGAATCAGGGATTCGTTGAAATCATTTGAGGAGGAAGAGCCGTTATTGCACCTTCGAAAAATGCTGAGGAAGGCTATTGAGGAAGAGAGATTTGAGGTAATTTAGGATTGTATTTTCTTCACCATGCTTTGTTGTTTCTGACATTTGCATACAAATGTACTACTATAATGCATTGGAGCACTATGTGTTAACTTCTTGATTTTCTGAAACATAATTTATTTTCTAGATGGCTAGGAATGGATTATGGCGGTCCAAATATGAGTTAGTCTCAGTATGAGTATATGAGTTAGGCTGACTAGAAGATGGGCGACATTTTTTTTCTCTCTAGCAAATTCGTGTGTTGTTGTTCATGTTAAATATGCACCCAATGAAAATAAAAATAAACACAAGCAAAACAATGCTAATAGACTTTGTTTAACATGGTTTAGAGATTCTTTTCCTACTTTGCGACCTATGACTTACTCAATGAGTCATTATACAAAGGTTCCACCAATGACTATCACTTTACAAGAAGTAATGCAATAGATCTCTTACAATATTTGCCAAAGATGTTTGCAATTCATCTCTCCTCTCAAATATAAAAGATGATATGTTGACTAAATAAAAAATGTATTAAGAGCTTGAGTTGTTGTCTTCAACCTTGTTGAATCCCTTTGCAACATAATGTAACCACTTGGAAGGATTTTGAAGATCAGTTTTACAGAATCACACCAACTCAAAGATCTCCAAGAGCTTTTATAGTCAATTGAATCAGCCTTCAGTTCTCTAATCAAGCAAAAATAACCATTACATAGTCAATGGCTAGCAATAGTCCATTCGATTGCATAAACTTCTACTTGACTGAATTTAGTTCTAATTGACTAGATTAAGTTCCAGCAGGCTATATTCATTTTATTCAATTTCAGTCGACTGGATCCATTTCCAATTGACCAAAGCTAGAATATAGATATTCTATTCTTTGAACTCTTGCCTGATTCAACTGAGACTCCAATCAACTGAGACTCATCTCCAGTCAACAAAATCTGCTCATAGATTCCAACTTTACTTGGATTACACCCTCGAAGCCTATGCAAAGCTATGAGATCAAGCTTAACCACCAACTACAACATAGGATAGGTTGCCTTTTAGTCCAAGGCTTCACTCTAAACATATTATCCCTTGCCCCTACCTAACTAAACATACTATCCCTTGATCCCTTGATGATTGCCTAAAGACTAAGACTAAATATTACATTTTACACATAATCTCTTATAGTTTCTTGTCTTGGGTTTTTAAACTTGTTGATGCTTCACATTGCCCTCGAGTTCACCTTGTGTTAGACCCTCAAACCCTCATATGTGTTGGTGCAATTAGGCACCTAGTAATCAAACTTGATTATAGTGCGATGTCAAGTATGTGATAGAGGGTGTTCTTGACGCAATTGTTGCGGGAGTAATTGCAAATCCAAAATATTTTAGCAAACGAAGTTTAGTAGGCTAAAGAGGACTAGATAAGGTGGACGAGAAGTTCTAGTAGGTTGAGGACCAAATACTATGTAGTCGAGAAATCGCGATAGGTTTCATAGACGAGAAGTCCTAATAGATTAAGGAGGACTAGATACCATGCAGACAAGAAGTCCAAGTAGACCAAAGAGGATTAGATACGGACAGACGAGAAGTCCTGATAGGTTAAGGAGGACTATATAGACAAGAAATCTTGGTGGGTTAAGGAGGGCTAAATACTATGCAGATAAGAAGTCTAGGTTGGCTAAAGAGGACTAGATCCATCTAGAAAGCCTCAGTAGGTCAAGTAGGACCAGAAACACAAATAAAAAGTTCTAGTAGGTCAAGAACGACAAGATATAAAAGTCCAAGAGGTGATCTCTTGGCAAGTGATATGTGAGGTAGAGACTTGTACTTTGGGTGAGGGTAGCTTTCAGGGTTAAAATTAAATTGCCCATCAACTACAAATTAATAATTTGAATTTTCATTGTAATCATTAAAATAGGTTATAGTTTGAAGGAGTCGAAGTATATCATCAACCGTCATTTGATAAAGATATAGCAGTCTGGAATAGTAGTCAACAAATTTGGTCAAGAAACAAGAATATTTTAGATATAACAGTTAATTAATAGAGCAAACGTCAAATTTGGTCAAGAAATGAGAATATTTAAGAGTAGCTGACTAATGACCTAATCAACCAATGATGTGTTTGTGATCCTAATGATTTGGCCGTGACTTTATCTATAGCAATTGACTAATAGACACAATAAGCTACAAAATAAGTCTAGATTTAGGTGAATCGGATTATGTGTCATAGGTGAGTTGATTGACAAAGGCTTGGAGTCAACTAATAGCAAAATAGTTGACTAGAGAAGGTAACGACCGTTATAGATAACACCCAAGAATAGTGCATTAGTCGACTATTAAGAGTTGACCAGTCAACTGATGACAACTATTTCGGGCCTATAAATATCGAGTAACAACACTTTGACCAAACATCCCACACATCTACAAGTGCTTCTTTTACAACAATCTTATGTAAGGCCTCTTGCAAAGCAAGGTAAAACTATGTACAATAGATCTTTCCCCAGGACCTCGCATTGGCTGGAGTTTCGTGCACTAAGTTGTCTTTTTTTTTTATGTGCTATCTATTGCTACATTTTATTATTAGTTTTATTGTTCTATTTTATTTGTGAGCTTCTATGTTCGGTTTTACGATTAATATTCTTTTTCTTTCCCTACTACCTATTTTTACTGTAAACATTGTTTTTGTAAAGGTTTCTTTGCCTCTAAAAGATTTTCATGAAGTAGAAAATTAGTTGTTTTGTAAGGGCTGACTCACCTTACAGGTCCATAGGGGTCAATAGGTTGTAGAGTAGAAGTCCAGGGATTGCCGACCATGTAAAATATCTATGTTTTCTTTACTATTTTTTTTCTTACTTTTATCGCAATTTACACTAATATTGCTACATGTATCCCGTTGTGCTTATATTTCCTCGTGTTTATACTTATTTGTTGCCTTATTCTCAATCAACTTATATCACTATTATGCTAAGTTTCATACTCTGATACTCCAATTCAATTAATTTAAATTTTTATATTCCTCTATTCATCCCCCCCTCTAGTGGTCACACACGATCCAATAGGATGCACCAAACCCTCCAAGCTTTCTTCACATGTCATCCTTAGCCGTTCACCTATGGAGTCCCTGATATGCTCCCATATGTCATACTATGGTTGCATTCAATTCACATTAATATCGAACCCCTTTACACTAATGCAGTATAGAGTAACTCGGGTCGTCTCTCACAAGAAATATAGATGATGCATGATAAATCTCAGGGTCAACTTATTTGACAATGAGATTTGGGTTTGAGATCCTAAAGCTAATGACAGTATAGATAAATCTAATCTAATCTACGAGAGCATAAAGCAAAGTATCCCTAATCTAATCATGATAATGGAATTAAAACTAAGCTACATTGCAATAATATCATCTAATTAACAAACACAAATAACCTACAATTCAACAAGAATGTCATTGCAAACAACTAAACTAATTGAATTGCAAAACTAAAGCATATCAAGTGAAAGAAATATTTCATCAAACACCTTGCAAGCATCATTCAATCAAGACCTATGTATGTGAAATCTAAAACATGGGGAGTCAATTCTATTACAATTCAACCAACAATGAACTCATACAAGCAATCAAACGTGAAGGAGACAAATCAACACATCAAGAGAAGATAAACCAATGTATCAAGAGATCTTGCGAAGAGGTTGTTGTTGGATGAAGGAAATGTGTTGTCCGGATCTTGGATTAGAATTGATGAAGTGCTGTTGTGGGCTGATTGGAGAAACTTGGAGACACTGCTATCCAGTGTTGGGAAAGCCCAGCTCGGATCTGAGATAGAGGGCTGATCAGAGGTGAATGAGCTGTGGAAGGAGGATTGTCCCTGTTCTGTCCAGATCTGATCCAGATGAAGGAGAGCTGCGGATCGGATGGATGATGATGGAGTGGCTGGTAGAGAACGGAATCCCCTTTGACCCAAACCGAGGGACATGGCTGGAGGATAGGTGGCCAATGGTGAGGGAAGGAAGAGCTCGCTGGTTGGCGGTGGAGAAGGCGGCGTCAGGATGAAGATCGGAGGAAGGGCAATCCCCTTTACCTCCTTTCGGTGGTGGAGCTCGGGATTGCCTGATGAGGCCAGCTGAGCATAGAAGAGAAGAAAATGTGATCGGTGAGGGATTTGGCGATTTGAGGAGATGGAGATGAGAGATGGCCGGAGGAAGTAGGCCCTTGCTTCCGGTGGTGGTGGAGGAAGAAATCGCCGGTGATGAGATGGAGAAGAGGGAGGTCACCCGATCGCCCCTCAAAGCCTAGCCGAGATCGTCAATGGTATAGGGATGGTACTGTTGCTTCTCAACGAATCCGGATTTGGAGCTTCAAGTGGATCCGAATATTAGATTCAAAATGGATCCTATTTGATGAGATGCTCCTCTTCTTGGATGGATTGGATTGGGCTTCTTGAATTGATTTCATTGCTTTTCTTTAAGTCATAAAGGTACTTTACGATCACAAAGAACACTTGATGCTCTCCTTCATTTCAACCATCCCGCTTGTATTCTGTGTAAGACATCTATCTCAATCCCTTCTTTCTTTTGCAAAAATAATCCTAAATACTTAAAACTCTCAGTTACAGACAATTCATCATCTCCTATCTTAATAATTATCTCATTACGTCTAATATTATTAAACTTAAATTTCATATATTCTGTCTTTACTCTATTAAGCCCAAAAAACTTTTCACTTCTAATGTTTCCCGCCAAGATTCGAGTTTAACATTTACTCCTTCATATGTCTCATCTACCAAAATAATATCATCAGCAAACAACATGCACCGCGGTACTGTATCTTGAATGTGTTCAGGGAGTTCGTCCATGATTAATGTAAAAAGATAGTGACTTAGAGTTGATCCTTGATGTAACCCTACCTTTATGGGAAATGCTTCGGTTAATCCGCCTGAAGTTTTCACTCTTATCATTATATCCTCATATATATCTTTAATTAATTCAATATACGCTATGCTAATACCTTTCTTTTCTAGAATTTTCTATATAATTTTTCTTTTTGGTTGACGAATACCATATGTAAGTCTTGCTTCTATTCCTGATACTTTTCAATTAGTTGCTTAAGGAGATGTATAACTTCTTTTATTGACTTCCAAACATAAACCTAAATTGATTTTCGTCCTTAGTTTTTTATTTCTATTACTTTTTTTTTTTCAAAATTTCATGGTTGACTCATTAGTTTAATACACCTATAGTTTGTACAATTTTGTACTCCTCCTTTATTCTTATATTAGGAAACTAGAATACTTACCCTATCAGACATTTTTTTAGTTTTCAATATCACATTAAATAAATTTATAAGTCATTCAATATCTTGTTTCCCTAGGCACTTCCATATCTCTATCGGAATATTACCTGGTCCAACTATTTTTTCATTTTGCATTTCATTTAAAGCGTGTATAAAATTTTCATCTAGTCAATTAGGTTGTCGACTTAAATTTGTATGAAATTATGCAAAATGTTTCTATTTGATGATCAATTGATTAGTTAGTTAACTAATTCATAGTCTGTCAACTTGTGATTTAGTTCAATCAACTGATTAGTAATAGTAAACCTATAAGAGAGTCATTGATTTGATATCAATAGACTGTAACGGTTAGATAAGTACGAGCTACTATTGAAAAAAAAGCTGAAGATTTTGTTTATATATGTCTAATGGGAGCAGCAAAAACCTCATGAAAGTTCTCATTGTTATATTCATAAGCTTAGTAATCTTGTTTTCCTTTGCTCTTACTTTCTCTAGTATTCTTCTTGGTCTCATTTCATGTTCACTATCAGAGTGTAAGTTGTTTCTCAAGTAGACATGGCTGGATCAAGTAAGTTATTTCTCACATCAATATTTCATGTTCTTATCGTGAAATATTTATTGCTTATTGAGTAAAAGTCAATTTAGGATTAGTTGAAGTCACCAAGTAGACTGGCAGGATCAAGTAGGTTTAAATGAATTTATTTTGATGAGTTTAAAATTAAATTAAATTTATATATATAATAATTTAATTCATATTAGTAAATTTTACAAGGTTAAAAATTATATTATATTTATTTATTTTTTATTTTTTCTAACAATTTGTTCTCTCCATCTTAAAAAGGTTTATTTTAATTGTTTACCTCGTAGACAGATGGAGGAAAAAAAATCAACCGTCCTTTTAGAGGTATTTTTTTCTCTATTTATCTCATGGATGGATGAAGGAAGGAAAAAATTAACCACGTTAAAGAGGTACAGAAGTTTTTTCCTCCTTGTTTACCTCGTGGATAAATGAAGAAGGGAAAAAATTAACGATGGAGGAAAAAGAATAATGAATTAAGGAGAAAAAAAAAGGAAAAGAAATTAAGAGAGATAGGAATTTAAATTAAATGTCTTACAAATAAAAAAAATGAAAATGGAGGAAGTCACGAGCTTGTGGTGTCTTCCATAATGTCGTGAGGCCGTGATTGCCTCCATGACTTCGCGCCGTGAGTTCGTGACTGCCTCCGCGTCCTCACAGAGGACGTCGTGAGGCTGCGACTTCTCATGAGGTCGTGCCGGTGTCGATTGTCGATTGATGAGCGGAAGAGAAAATTCTGAGCCGATCGACACATGTATTTTATACCATGGATAAAGCATGTATCAACTAAGTACATAAGCATGTGTTTGTATTTTTAGTAATCATAACATAAATTGTCATTTTTTAAAATTAAGCATAAAATTCATAGAGAGTCAATCAAAACATAAACATGGAAATGCATTTGTTTATGCATGATATATATCTTAGAATCGAAGATCAAACAACCAAGTTATATTTATGACAATGCTAGGTTTTATAATTTTATTCTTATATGCTATTTTTGTGTGAAAATTTAATGTGACCATGCTATACATAATGAAAATAGTTTTAAGTATCTTGTAACATTAC
Source organism: Hedychium gardnerianum (assembly GCA_038050645.1). Taxonomy (NCBI): domain Eukaryota; kingdom Viridiplantae; phylum Streptophyta; class Magnoliopsida; order Zingiberales; family Zingiberaceae; genus Hedychium; species Hedychium gardnerianum. The sequence goes on from JBBUKS010000017.1 coordinate 4,594,190, forward strand.
TTTATATGACACACAATGATTTATTCATTAAGAAGGATTTCAAAAATCCACAATGGTTGAATCCTATTGCAGTAGACTAAATGTTGAAATGTTCATCAATAATTTTAAAAATTCATAATGAATTCTACAAAATTTAAACATTTGGAAAAATTTATCAAAATTTGTATGCATATCTAACTTAGCATCCCAACCTTAGGAAAAATACTTTTACATTGCAAAAATTTTAAAATTTTTATTTTTGACACAATTCTATAAGAGTTTAAAATGTTTAGTGTTTTACAATCTGGTATCATATGATTATTCAAGCATGAATTGTCAAACTCTATCAATATTATCTATTTACATTTACATGTATTAGTCTCAGAATATGAAATTTTAATGATTCGATCATCCTAATCATAGTTAAGTGTCAAATTTTCCCTAATCATGCCAGTTTCATATCTATAGGCATTTAAAATCAATCAATTATATTGCATTCAACATGATATATAAATCAACTACAAATAGTTTTGTATTAAACTATCCAAATTTCTCATTTCATACAATTACAACCACAATAAGTAAAGAATAACACTTAGCATGAATGAGTTCTGGTGGATGTGCCAATTTACTAGGTGAACTAACCATTCTCCCCTAATATATTGCCACACCCTAACTCTTAAATGATAAAGTTACATCCTTTGGGATCCAAAATCTATTGGTCCTGATTGGGTTAACTTGGTATTCACTAGGCTTAATTTCCGTAGTCATCTTCCTAGGTCCATTTGTCTTGCTAACATCCATAGACTAGCCTAATGAGTTGAAATGTTCTAGCATTATCATTAGATGGAACTGTATGGTAAAATGGTGCGTCGAGCTTCTTCTTAGACATTAGCTTATAATCCAAACCATTGTTGTCATGATTAGGCCTCTGCCTCAGTATAATCATGTTTAAGTTCCTAGAGCCAATAATCATGTTTAAGTTCCTAGAGCCATTAGTGAATCTTTCTAATTTTTTCTCATGTCATCAAACTTTGTTTTAAAACTTATCAACCCTAAACCCTAACCCAACATATCTAATTTTTAGTCTAATCTTAAGAGTTTTATGCCTACCTAGTATGTGGGATAAGTTATCCATGGTCTTAAAGTTCTGGCTTTAAGACCTTAGTCATTCTCCTAGACTTGTTTAATTGTAAAGTAATATTATACATTAAATTATACAATTGATGATAAGTGAGGAATTCGTTACCCCATTGTTGACCTTTTTAACTCCCCTATATTGGAAATTTCCTCTTTGTATTTTAATGCAATTCCTTGTCTTGGATTTTCCTTCCTCTTTTTCATCTTCAGACTTATCATCTCTTGTAATGCCCTTTTTCATTACACTCAGAAACCGAAACACTATGATTGTTTCCTTCGTTACCTTCTTGACTTCTTGTTCTTACTCTTTTTCTTGATCCTTGGACAATCTTTTTTATTGCACCCATGATTTAAAATCTCGTGTTGAGCAAAACGGTCAAAATGTATCGTTTTGATAGGCAATATCTCGTGTATCATTGTGTTAATTATGTTGATTAGTATTCTCTTATGCCAACACTCGACAACTCTTGATATACTACGATGCAAGTCAAGATAAATTGCAATCATGATTTTATTTGTAAATTGTCTTCATACAATATAATGTCAAAATCGTACCATTTTAGGTTATAAAAAAATTGAATTTAACTATATAGTTGTATTATCTTTTCCTTTTTTCTCTTTTTTATCTCCTTCCTTCCACCTCCAATTCTCCATCATATATCGGAACATTGACATGATACCAAAACAATAGCATTTCTGTCAAGTTCAAAATTTTGGCATGACTTGAGATTTTGATCCTTGATTGCACCCAAAATACTTAGATTGTTTTCTTATTGGTCAATCAACCTTGAAGTGCTCAACCTTATTGCCCGTATAGCAATTGAGCTTCTTCTTGGTTCCTTTTTCTTTCGCCTTCTATTTTTGTTTCCTTATCATTTACTTTTCCTTATAGTAACTTGTTTTTATAGTGACACTTATTGCATTCATAACATGTCATGTGATCCTTTGTTTTTTTTTTTTTGCAACTTGAAGGATTTAAAGGAGTGCCGGTCACATTTTCCTCAATTTGCTTTGGTTTAGATCCATCTCTTGATAATGTTGAGTCTTTATTCTCAAAGGCTTCTGATGATAAAGACTGCCTTTAATCTAATATTATTTGCCCTCTTATCCATAGACTCATGATTTGCATTGCTTTGGGGACGGGCTGTGAGGGGCGTTTGGGGTGATGTTTGCCACCATGATTTGCTTTGCTTTCTTCAAGTTGTGGATCCTTGGTATCATGAATTTGATCTTCAACACTTTGTTTCATCTTTCCATTACTTATCTTTATGACTTCCCTAGTACTCAACTTTCTTAAGGGCTCTTCTCACCATATAAGCCATTGTGATCCTTCATCGCTCTTTGATGAAGATGATTATGATGAGCATCTCTATGATGATGAAGTCCTCTTTTCTTGTGCTTTTTGTTCTTCTTTATTGACTACCTTACTCTAAAATATCATTGGGCAATACATTCAGTATATTATTGTTTTGTTCATGGATTTTTCATTCCCCTTAAGCAATTCAACTTACTCCTAGTCCATTTGCTTCTTTTAAGAATTTTCCCATTTTTGTCTTTTGGATCTTCAAATCCTCCTCAATTGCAATGCTACTCTAAAATGAGTTCTAAAGTAGCATTCTATCTTTATTTCCCAGATCTCAAAATTGTCCCTATCATAGTTCCGAATTACAAAAATAGTTCTCACCATCATTCGAGAGGTTAATTTTGTTTAATGAGCAATGTACTATGATACACTTCTTAAGAATAAATATTGGTAGTCTCGATATGAGTTAGCTTGGATAGACGGGAGGGGTGAGTAGTCAATCCCTCTAAATACAAAATTTCTTTCTCTTGCAAGATGACGACGACAACAATCAAACCTTATCCCACTACATGAGATCGGCTATATGGATCCTTCTACTCCATTGGGCTCTATCTTCTACTATATTTAAATAAATTTTATCTTATTTTATTGTTATTAATTGAGTCTTTTTTTGGTCTTCTCGTTTGATATGCATATTTGTTATAGTTTCATATCACCTAACTGGAGCAGTTATTGGTCGTCTAAATACATGTCCGTATCATTTTAAACGCGTCTTTCGAAGTTTTCCCTCAATAGATGCAACCCAGACTTTCTCTCTAATGTTTTTATTTCTTATCTGTCCATCCTCGTATGTCCACACATCCACCTTAACATCCTCATTTCTATAAATCCATCTTTTCCTCATGTGCTCGAGTCATAGTCCAATATTCAGCTCCATATAATATAGTAGGTCTAACTGTCATTTTGTAAAATTTTCTTTTAAGTTTTAGAGATACTTTATGATCACATAGAACACCCGACGCTATCCTTCATTTCAACCATCCTGTTTGTATTTTATGTAAGACATATCTCTCAATCACTCCATCCTTTTGAAAAAAAATTCCTAAATACTTAAAGCTTTCAGTCCAGACAACTCGTCATCCTCTCTTAACAATTGTTTAATTATGTCTAATATTATTAAACTTAAATTTCATATATTCTGTATTTACTTTACTAAGCTTAAAACCTTTCACTTTCGGTGTTTCTCGCCAAGATTCAAGTTTAGCATTTACTCGTCTTATCTAACAAAATAATATTATTTGCAAATAACATGCACTATGGTACCGTATCTTAGATGTGTCTAGTGAGTTCGTCCATGATTAGTATAAAAGATAGAGACTTAGAGTTGATTTTTGATATAACCCTATTTTTATAGGAAACGTTTCGGTTAATCAGGCGATGCAACCCTATTTTTTTAGGAAACATTTTGATTAATCCGCCTGAAGTCTTCACTCTTGTCGTTACATCCTCATACATATACTTAATTAGTTCAATATATATGCTACGCTAACACTTTTTTTTTTAGATTCTCCATATAATTTTTCTACTTTATCATAAGTTTTTTGTAGGTCTACGAATACCATGTGTTGATCTTACTTTTGTTTCTCTTGCAAGAAAAACAATTAAAATGTGTTGTCTCACCGTAAGTGCACGTTTAAGTCGTCAAGTAATAAAAATATCGATCCACAACGACTATTGATTAAACACTAGTTAAGTTCGCAAAGCAAATTATCTAGATAATCGAAGGTTGTGTGGAAGCTCAAGAATTAGAGGTTGAGAGAGAGTGTGTGTGTGATCTAGTGAGAGCATAGTTCACTTAGGGAGGAATTGGTTTGGGAAAGCGATTCTAGGATTTCGGTTTCATATTATGATGCTAGTTGATGTACTATGAATTGTTCATTATCTTATCCTTCATGTTTATGCTCTTATAGGGATTCTAACCAAATTACCGGTATGGACCCGTGAAAGTTACACCGGAGTGTTTACATAATTTTCTTGCAATGCTATTAAGTAGAAGAGGTAATATAGAAAGTCCGATTAAAGGGATATCCTCTGTCACTAAGAGCCCCCGGTCATTAGATTACATAGGTCACTTCTTAACATTGAATTGATGAAAATCCATTAAACTCTAATTAGCTAATCCCTTTGGAGAATTGACTCTTATTTCAAGGTGATGACTCTAAAAAGTCCAGTTAAATGGATATCCTCTGTCACTAAGGGTCCCCCGATTATACAACTAAAGTATCTTTTCTACATGGTGATCAATCTTTTACATCCATATGCATTCACCACACATACATTAAATCAAACACAAACAAAACACCATACATGTGGAACATGTCATTGAACAAGGAAATTGACAAATCCATAGTTTACACATCAACATTACATCAAAATTATATCCTAGAATTTGGAAGATCTACTCTATAATAAGGGAATTACAAACCAAAGACCAGAGAAAAAACATTCTTACAATCCAACGGAGAATAGAGAGGAAGAAATGCTTAACAAGATAATGTCGAAGTCTTCGGATACAGGTGGACGGATCGTTGAATTCTGCTACGGAATTGGACCTCTTGGGTTCCCCAAAAGGGACCCCTTTTATAGACTCCACGGCTTGTAAGTGACGTCACACGGTCGTGTCGTGGCAAAGTCACTGGAAAATGGCACGATCGTGCCTCATAGACACGATTGTGCCGTGGATAGTTCTGCCTTTGCTTTGGGGAAAAGGCACGGTCGTGCCTTGGGGGCACAGTTGGACCGTGAAGGTTGCTAGAAATGGTGGAGACACGGCTAAAGAAGGCACAGTCGGGCCGTGTGACTTGCTGGAGTGTCCGGCTGAATAAACACGGACGTACCTTTGAGGCACGACCTTGCTTGGCTGGATAAGGCATGGCCGTGGAGGCACGGTCATGCTATGCTGGTTTTATCTCCAAGCTTGCTTCAATGTTCATTTTGCTCCATTTTTGTTTCAAATTGTATCCTGTCAATCAAAATATGAAAAGAGTAGATATCCGAACCAAATGAGTAAAAACAGTCACATAACAATGAAATAGGTTGCTATAGAGTAAATAATGCTCATGAAATGCAAGTAGATGAGCAACAAATAATGACTAGAAACTTGCATAATCTATGCACATCAAAATGTTAGTACCGCAAGGCAAGGTTCTAAATATTGAGTCATTTTGGAGTATTAGTCACGAGAGGCGAATTGGAGGTAAAAGGAGGAAGGAGATGAAAAAAAAGAAGATACAAAAAAATAATAATAATAACATCAATTGATTTTGTCTAGTGTTGTAGAATGTCAAGGGCTATTGAGTGTCGGCATGACATGATAGTCATTGACATGGTTGACACAATGACACGAGAGACATTAGATGTGCCAATCGTCGACTGGTATAAAGTTTCGATAATTTATTAGAATGATATGAACATAGTGCCAGGTATATATGAGATTTCAAACTATTGCATAAGGTGCTTGTGTTTGTTCTTGTGAAATATATATGTAAGGGAAATAAGAATAAATACACATAAAAGCAGTGCTAGCACACTTGGTTAAATATGGTTGAGGGATCTTCATTCCTACTTCACGATCTATAACTCATCGAAGCTAGTGGGACAAACCACTATGGTCTTTCAAGAAAACCAAAAGTCTTCATATAATTAACGCATTCTGTTTGCTAAAATGATTTCTAAAAAATTAGTCTGAAGTAATTATGCATATATGCCTATAGAGTGTCAAAGGAACATGAAATGCTTCCCTAGTAAAAAGTTTTGTGGGCATCTGAATATGACCAAGTTCTCAAGAAACTGATTATTACATGGTAAATCTGCAGTTTTCTTGTCAAGGAAAAATCTTTAAGCAAAGACATACTTTGCTGTCGGGTGATTTTTAATCATCTAACTGAAAATTTTCTAATCAAACAACACTGACAATTTTTTTATGACTGACATGGTTTTCTCCTTGGTGAATGCATAATGTGATAATTGTGGAATCAAATTCTTTCTTTTCCTACTTATCTTTCTCTTTTGCTTGTCATTAGTTCAGAAATTTGTAAAGTAATTCTTTTGAATAAAAGAATGGTGTAAACCCAAGTAACAAAGGTGGGGTATGATCCTAAGAGCTGCAAGAACCAGGCCTAACATTTGAAATGAATTGCAAGGGAATTGTCCCCTTTCTAATCAGTAAAAACTGAAAAATTGGATGTTTATTATCCTTCACTGTGTGATATTAAATTATTTATCTGAAAGCACAATAGTCCTATACAAAATAATTATAACTTTTTCTATGAAGACCTATGGAGATTCATATGGGCGGAGTATGATGATGCCCTGTTTTGTTTACGTTATGAATTGTAGTGGATGTATTTTTTGCAGGGTTCTCAAAATTCTTTTTGGATGTTCCTTTTTTTCTTGGAAAAGATGAGCTTTCGCTTTTGAGATGCTCTCTCTCTATATGCATGTGGTGGTTTTTCAGATATAAACTTTTGCTGATCATGATTTGTGCAAGAAACCAGGGTTTTTGTAATACATGATATGCTTGTGTGCTTGTTCTTCTCTTTTTTTCTGCTTGAGGTTTACACATTCACATAAAAGTGCTCATCTGAATAAGCAACTGTCTGTCTTTTGTCATTCTATAGTTTCTCTCTCTTTCTCTCTACCCTAATGGCATTATGTGATGTTTCCAGGATGCAGCAAAATACAGGGACGAGTTAAAGAGTTTATCTCCACACTCCCTCCTTACATGTTCAAGTGACACAACAACTTTGGTAACATACTATGAGCAGTTTGTTTTTGTTAATTTATTTTACTCCATTATACTTGTTTTACAACCATTTCTTCTTTGGCTCAATGGTTTTCTAATACTACTATTAGGCAACTAGCTATTCTCCATTGCTAACACATTTTAGTGTTTTTTCTTGGAAATCATTAATATACTCAGCTTGTATTTTTCTTGACCCAGCAGTTGATTTACCAGCAGCCTCTAATGCAATCAGGATTTTGGGAGTGATACGAGTTTACTGATTTCCCTTCTCC
>JBBUKS010000017.1:4620341-4630568 GCA_038050645.1 Hedychium gardnerianum
TGGCGTAAAATGATCCATATAGCCGACCCCACATAGTGGGATAAGGCTCGGTTGTTGTTGTTGTTGTTGTTGTTGTACAACAAGGAAGCTCAAGAATGTTAGAATGATTGCCAAGATTCACCTTTTTCAACTACTTTCAATGCTGCACTTCGATGCTTCTTGTCTTGCATCTCTCATATGTCCCATTCCATCCTTATTTGAATTCCAGTAGGCCTTGAGTTACTGAGCCAACCAACTTGACCACTCCAAGTCAAGCTCCACGAGCTACTCCATCATCATTTAATGCTTCTTGTCTGCTTCCTCGAATACATTATGCATCCTCGGATCTACACGAATATCCCATGTAATCACGATTAAAATACGTTGAAATGTTTTAATTTTGAACATTCTGCACAACTCCAATCAACTACCTATTAGGTGAACCTAGAGCTACTCGATTGGTTACTGATGCATTTAACTCCACTCCAAATTGCACCATAGTGCCAATTTATATAATGCAATAGAATTTTCACAAATCTCTTAACAATTTTGAAATTTAATTCGGAGAGAGTTCTATTGTTTCAACTATATCTAGCTAAGGAAAATAGATTTTCATAAAAAATCATCATATTTTTCAAACTTGATACAATTCTCAAAACTACCTAAATTGGTCAATAAACCTTTGCAAGTCTTATTTTTAACCCTTTAAATTGTAGATGTTAAATATATATTGAATTGCAATCATACATTAATCAATTTGATAGCTAATACAATTTATAACCATTTCATGCAATTTAAACATAATTCACAATGTTCCATTGCATGAAAGTACCCTAATGTGCCAATTATATAGGATTGTGCTTACCAATCTTTTTCAAACTCATTGACACAACTTAGAACCCTTTAATATGCTGAGCCCATTGTTTATAATCCAAAATGTATTTGACGTAGTTGGGTTTACAAGTGTTCACTAAAGATGACCTCTCTGTGCACCTTTCTAAGTTTAAATATAAAAAACTACTCTAGAATATGCGCCTCCAACGATGGTTTGTATTCAAATTAGATTTATCATGACTTAACCTTTGTTTTCCTAGCATCAAATTTAAACCCTTAGACCTATTAGTAAAGCTTTCTAGGGTCTTTTCCATAGATTCAAATCTCGGCCTCAAAGTTTGATTCTCTTAACTCTAAACTCTTTAATCTAAAATTTCCATACTTAGCTAGCATGCTCCTAAACCTAGTCATATGTTTACTCTTCTTAGGTCGATTCTTAAGTTTTATTATCTAGTTTACTAACCTTAAGCAAACAGACATTATCATGCAAAATTTGAATTAGACATAGGAAATTTAAAATTCAACATAGGAATAGATACCTTATCTTTTATCTTTGGAGCTCCCTCTTAATTTGAGCTTCCAATTTCCTTTCGTTCTTTCTTAGGCTTTTCCTCTTCACTACTTTTTGTTTGGTACTTTATATGGTAATAACTTCTCTCATGACATGTGAAGCAGCTGATGTGATCATTCTTCTTTTTTGTTTATTTTTGTCTACAAGTTGGGTTAGTACTATTATTGAGATTACAAAGTTTAGGATTCATTACCTTCTTTACCTCCTTCCAGCATGTGGACTTTTGTTTTTATAATGCCCCTTTTCATTGCACTAAAGAAGTGATGTCCTTGGTCTTGATTTGAATAGAGGAACTTGAGGTTGCAACTTTTAAAGTCTCTTTCTCCGTTGTCTTTGTTTCATGCTCATTCCTTGGAGAGGTTGAAGGTTCACCACATGAATCTTTTGATGAAGGTCTTTGTGTTCATTGATTACCAAAATCAATTCTTTTTGATCCCCATGATTTACTTCATCTCGTAGAGCTTTGGGTTCTTCTAGTACCTCTTTCACTACCTCTTCTTGAGCTTCTCGTGATGATGAATGATGTTTTTCCAAAGATCCTTTAAATTTTCATACTCAACTTTCCCAAAATAACATTTGGAAAATAGAAATAATTGAATCTAATAGCCTTAAGGTTACCTTCACAAATCTCGGTTTGTTATTATGTCTATTTAATTTCTTCCTTTCTTGTCTTTTGTGATTTCAAATTTCCATTCCATGGCAAGAAACATTCTAAAATCAGTTGGTTTTTAATGAAGCCTCCATCTCTCTTTTCGAAAAAACTGAAATCTTACTAGTGTGTTGGAACTTCATAGAGCATTCTTATTGGTATGTTGGAACTTCATAGAGCATTTTATCTTGTCTCTTTGGCAAAGAGACCACTTATTAGGGTGATAATGAAACACTTTCTCTTTAAATAGATGCTAGTTCGGCGGTGAGTTATTGAATGGCCGACGAAAAGTGGTCCAAAGGCTAGAGAGGGATAAATAGCACTTGACCTACAAATATAAATCTATACTTTTGCTAATACCTTTGCAAGGTCACACAAGGAAAGAATATATGCAATAGAAATAAAAGCATGTGCAATACAATGCTAACAATGTCTACTCCACAATATATGACTCTTCAGTGAGTCACTATTAAATCCCTAAGCTTACTCTTTCTTGGATAACTTTCGGAGGGGGAGAAACCTCTTACAAGAAGATGAATAAGAAATAAGAAGAACACAAAAATTAACTAAGTTATGAATACAACAAGGAAGCTCAAGAATGTTAGAATGGTTGCTCAAGATTTGCCTTCTTCCTGAAATTATCAATGTTAAGCCTTGATACTCCTCGTCCTATGTTCCTTGGATATGCCATCCCTCCTTTGATCTCCAGCATACCTCAAGCCACTGAGCCAACCAATTTGGCCATGCCCAAGTCAAGCTTGATAAGCTACTCCAACATCATGCAATGCTTCTTGTCTTGCAATCTCTTAGATACCTCATCCATCCTTTTGTAAACTTCATCGCACCTTTTTAGCCATTGAGCATGTGGCCTTTGCCTTGCTAAATCATCATTCTCACTCAACCATGTCGAGTCACAAGCTCGACGAGCTCCATGTGTGTCCTATCAAGTTCCTGCACAATTTAACAAACATATCAAATATATATGCAAGGCCTAATTTAACTCTTTGTTGACTCTATGCCTGATCACTTTGGGCACGATTGCACCAACACCATGATCTAGGACGTCCTCCTGGATAAATTTTGTGTACTCTTTCCTAGAGAAAAAAGAGGAATTTTCAAAATGGTACCAAATAATTTAATATCTTCTTAACATAATTTTTCTTCCATGTATTTGTCTCCTTACCAACAATCATATGGGTTTCTTTTTGGTCTAGTAGGATGGAGTTCTATGGCAAGGGCTGATTCTATATATTGATTTGCCTGATGGCTTTTGCTACAATATTAGATCATAATTCCAACATACTATTAATCTTTTTTCATTTACTAATATGATTTATTATTGCTCTAATATAGTTTTTATAATTAAATTACAATATTAGTTTATTCTAGGATCATATCAGTGCCTCTAAATTCTTGCACTCCCTTTTTCTTCTGTACCTCTCATGTTTATAATTGTTTAATGGAATGCCCATCGGAAAGAAGCTAGGATGGTAGAATTTCATTCAGAATATCTGCTTTTCTTATTTGTTGATTCTTTGATATTTCTTTATACGTGCAGCCTAATTGTAACTGTGCAAGTGATTGCATGGCTTATGGCTACATTATGATTTTACTGATACTGCAGAACCATAGCTATGTAACGCCTTACATTGTTCTACATTCATATTGACCGATCAGAAGCTAGTTTTCTTATGATCTGATCATATTTTTAAATGATTTTGTGACATGAAGTTTTACTCTTCATTTCTACTGGAGTTGTTTCTGTCACTTTCCTTTAGTTCTGCGTTGTTTCTGTTGTGAGTGTTACTGATATGAATAGGTTTTAATTGTCTTCCAGGTTGTAGAAGTTTCCACCTCCAAGACAGGGAAACATGGTCATGCTAAATGTCACTTTGTTGGCATTGATATATTCAATGCAAAGAAACTTGAAGATATTGTCCCATCTTCTCACAACTGTGATGCAAGTCAAATATTTCACTTTGTTCCTGAATAGTTGTTTTCTAAGACTGTGAATTTTAATTTTCAACGGATTGCAGGTTCCCCATGTCACACGTACTGACTATCAGCTGATTGATATTTCTGAAGATGGATTTGTAAGACTAAAACATAATGTTATTAATTTAGTTGTTTTTATTGTTCTTGGTATTCTTGATCCCTTTCGTTACACTCAGCTGAGTCTGCTGACTGAAAATGGTAATACAAAGGATGATCTGAGACTTCCAACTGATGAAAATCTTCTTTCTCAGGTTAGTGCACCATATAAATGCGGTTCAATTAAATTAAACAATTAAGTTTGTTTTTTGTTGGGTTAATATCTAACTCTATTTTTGAATCAAATCTATCATGGAATTTCAAAATTTCAAATTTATTATAATTCTATATATCAATAACAAATTTATCACCTATTGGAATTCCATCCACCCACTATTAGCCTGTTGACATGGCGGAATACCAACTTAGTCAAGTGATCAACATTGCTTGCCAACTCAAAAATAATATCAACCTTATATAATTATCAAATAATTAAAAATGAAAAATAAAAATCCTTAAATCTCTAATCTCTAATTCCCTTGATTTTCTCTTTTCTAGAGGATGGCATTTTATAAAAATTTAACTTGTTACCAAGCTATGTTGCAGTGAGGTGTGCTAGCTCTATTACAGAGAGGTAGCAATTGAGCATGCCATGCAAGCTAATTTTTGTGGAAGGGGAGATCTAAAAAATGTACAAGGCCAAGGGTGTGACAGGTGAGCTATTCATGTGCATCTGGAGGCTCTTTGGCAGCTGTGCATGAAAGATGTCATTTGGAAGTAGCATTTAAGTTGGTTCAAGGGCACACAAAAATTTCAATGAGCTTACTAAACCTTGTTGAGATGTGGTCAAAGAGCTTGGCTATAATTTAGGGATGCTTCCACGTAGATGATTAAAGGAAAGGTTGAGGTAGGAGAGTTGCGAGAGTTCATCGAGTCACGTAGATCTCCCTTTGAGGTTATAGTGACCAAGGGAGCATCTCAAGGTTGAACTGGTGAACTGGTTGTAGCATAGGGTAATGTTGTGGAGCATGGTAAGGTCCCCAATTCAGTTGTAGAAGAGTTATAGTGTCTTTGGTGTGTGTGGGGGTGTTGGAGGACCAGTCAAATGGTAGTAGAATTCAGTTGGCCAACAATCCAACTGAAGTACGTAAGTTGGAGAGGTTGAGGTACGTAAGTTTGGGTAGTGTCACAAGCATGTAGGGGAGTGGGTCAACAAAGTTATTGAGTTACAGGTCAAGGACAAGGTAGTTGTTTGATAATGAGGGTGCTGCCGATGAGAGAGGAGTTGAGGTAGTTGGCGAGGTTAAATGGGGCAATAAGGGTGGACAAAAGAATAGGCAAATATCTAAATCTATGTTTTTTAATTTGCGAAAATTTTGAATTAGTTAAATTTTTGATGAATTGTAATCCATCCCGGTGAGTTGGTGTTTAACACATCAGTGCCACATCAGCAACTTAACAATGAATGGAGGGTGATTTAACTAGTGATAAATTTGTTGTTGAATCCAAAACATTATAATAGATTTGAGAAGTTTAAAATGTTGTGATAAATTTGAAAATTTGTACAAATTATGTCATAGATTTAGATATTGACCTCTCTTTTCGTTACCAACGTTGGTAATATTTTAGATTGTGTTGGCATGTTTGATGTTTCTCTCTTTGTTTAGCTAGTAGCTCTTTGTGATTTCTAGTTTTTGACTCAGTTAGGTTGATTAGTTTGCCAAAGTCCAAGGGATCTGCACATCTCTGAGCGCATCCAGATTATTTCTGTAGCTTTTATGCATTTAAGTGCTTGTCTGGTTGTCCCCACCAGTTCAATTTTGAAGGTGCAAATAATAATATAATATTGCCATGTATAACTAAATGCAAAAGTGTCAGTCGAAACACCTAGCAAAACTATTGATGGAAACATCGTTTTTTCTTTGTTGATTATTGACTTCACAGTCAGAAGTAATTCACGCATCTTCGTGTTCAACAGGTAAATGAAAGTTGTTTATATCCTATACATTTTGGGACAAAAGCGAATTATGTGCTGTGGTGCTATTCTGTATATTAAAACAGTTAAATATTTATTTATTTTTGAACTGAAAGTAGAAAAAAAAATAAACAGATAGTGCCAGTGTAGAAAGGATCTCTTTTGTACAATAGTACTCTAGTACGGTCTGAGGGCATGACATTCTTAGTGATCTTTTCTCTAGTGACTCTTGGATCCTAACTTATGTTTAGGAAAATGGGTCGGTCGTAGAGGACTGTGCAGCCTCTAACTTTTCAACTGCATGGGTCCTTGGGCTGGGAGCACAACTGTGTCCAGCCAAATGCTAAGAGATTGATCTTTCATATAGACCTCGAATAAAAATTGAAACATGGAGCATGACAGTTGTGTCTAGTCAAATTCCGTGACTGGTCTCCCGTTCATATACCCCCAAATTAAAAATTGAAATATGATAATATTGCACATGAGTTAGTAGAGGTCCGGTTCTGCAATTGTCAAATTTGCACTGTATGCGTGTGAAAAAGGTCATAGCAATCTAGACTTACCTAGGAATTTCTCCATGTGGCAGATCAAAGATGGCTTTGCTGAAGGAAAAGATCTGGTAGTGACTGTAATGTCTGCAATGGGCGAAGAACAGATCTGTGCACTCAAGGACATTGGCCCTAAGTAGATATATTTATGTGCTGTTTTGGTTATCTGCTGTGGATTTGTAAGAACATAATGGGTGCATTCGAGACCGCCTAAAGACTATGCCTTTAATTGGCTTGAACTGCTTTTGCCTTCAGGAACATAAACAGGCTGTACTGGATCATACATAATTAAGCACAAAACTGTGAAATTTTACCTATTTTCCTCGTGGTCCATTGATTCCTGTTGTGTTTGATTTTATTGCACGTAGCTCGTATGATACTAAAATTGTGCATCAAACTAATTTTCGTTTTTGGCGTTTGTGTTCAGAAATATGAATTTTTTATGACTGTTTTGTTGAAATAGTTATTTTATTTCTGATGAATTTTAACTATTTTTGCATATTTAGTTACAAAACTAAATAGGAATATGATTTAGAATTGTGATTCAGTTAAGGAATGTATATTCCGATCATATTCTAATTCTTTTTTATTTTTGAGAAATAGTTATGTTATACTTGGATCATATACTATTCAGAGAACCTCCTACATGCGTATTTAATTCTACTATAATTACTCATACTTTCATAATGCTCTGCATCCAGGTGCTACTTGAGTTAAGAGTGCATGATCATTTTGTACAATGGACATTTGTTCAGAAAAACAGATGATTTTGCTCACTTCAAGCAATCCAGTATCGCCGGCCCCACGGCAAGATACAAGCAGGTAAATTATAATATACATCGGCCTCCTAGATGGGAGGGCATATTCCAGGGTGATGAAATCCCCCGGAATCGATTTGTGCCAAATCCAATAATTCTGTCATTCGAGAACTAACTGCGCTACACCAATGGACATTTGTGTGTTGTTACAGTGAGGTTGTAGAAATTTCACTAGCTTATGAATAGTTTAGCCCAAGCTAGTTCGTTCAGCATATATGACCTGTGGATAGGTTAAACTGTTTGACAGTTTTATAGCAGTAAACAGGCGCTTGTTGTTGGTGTCTGTTGATCGGATTACCTTTCGAATTGTGCTGGCCTAACCTGTTCACTTGACCTCACTTTGTGCATGTGATTGGGGCTTTTGTTATAGCAGAGACGAGCAAGGGTCTATTTGGAATGAGGGAAGGTGATGGACACGGTGGACACTTGGAGCTTGGCAAATAACTGTTGATGGTAGATCACTTGAGAGCTGTCTGGAAGGCAGCTGGTGAGGGTTGCAAGGAGTGCTCTTCGAGAAGTAGCTATTGCAGATCATAGGGAGTGCCAGTAGTCACGGAAGCTGCCTGTTGATCGCAAGTGGTAGAGGCAAGTGAAAAGACCACACTCCAACTGAAGGATATAGCGCTTGAGGAAGAGGGAAGCTGGTGGAACCCCAGTGCGTTGCTTTGCAGTGCCACTGGCTGAACGTTGCAACAGGGCGCACTGCCTACCACCTTGCAGGGTAGTAAAGGTATTAGCACTTGCTGCAAAGCCGGTTACAGGTGGCGGAGGGCACCATAGTTGCATCCCCTGCAGCTCGGGGCAATGACTAGAACGATCGATTCTGCGGAAGAGATGAACTAATGTGGCATCCTTGCTCTGAGGCTTTCCTACGTGATAGACACATAAGCTCTGCTAGCTAGTGGTATATGTGGGCAACTTGGACATGTTGGAGGTGCGAGTTTGAAGGCAAGAGCAGGGTCACACTATTTGAATTTAAATGCGTTAGGTGTGGGTTGCTAGCAAATCCGACCCAATTGCACAACGGCTAGATGTGGAGGAACAGGAAACTCTTGGAGAATTCGAGTAACAGATTAACGAGTTGTTGTTCGGCCAATGACATCTGAAGTGGGATCTAGTGCTGAAACTTGGGGACCTGCATAGTCGTAGTCATCAGGAACAACGAAGGAGAAGGTTAGCACCCTTATTGGGCGAGTCTGATGCACAGGAGGAACAGGAGGAAGGCAGACGAGACGGTAGCCAAGCAAGAAGAAAAAGTGAGTGGACCTGTTCTCTATGAATTGCCTTTGCACAATGGATACGACACTGAAGTTCATACAACCAATAACTGATCAAGTCATCCTAAACTCAGAGGATGTGGATACCATGGAGCAGGCGATGGGGTTTTGCCTAGTCGTATGGTTCCTAGGGTGATTCTTGGGTTGGCAGGCTGTCAAGGAACAA
This sequence comes from Hedychium gardnerianum, assembly GCA_038050645.1. Classification (NCBI taxonomy): domain Eukaryota; kingdom Viridiplantae; phylum Streptophyta; class Magnoliopsida; order Zingiberales; family Zingiberaceae; genus Hedychium; species Hedychium gardnerianum. The sequence goes on from JBBUKS010000017.1 coordinate 4,629,190, forward strand.
AGAGATTGTGTGTGCCATACAAACTTTGGGTGCACAAAAGCCTTTGGCTTGTATTCAAATTCGACACAACAGAACAATGAGACAAAGTGCTGCCAGGAGGATCATATGTAACGTATGGCTGCCCTATTTACCTGAAGTCCATGCCACCTTGTTTCCTATTTTAGGAGGAGCAGAGCCAAATTCCATTTTGGATGCAGACCCACGATCTCCCAATTGAATGTTGGACAATGTAAGGGCTGAGCAAGATAGCCTTCTCATCTGGGTCGCTTGATATCGATCAGCTTACTCAATGCTGAGATCGAATCAGTTGCTAGGGTGCTTGTGGAGGTGGATATAGCGAGCGAGTTGCCACTACAAATGCAGTGACCCTGTCGAATGGAATTGAGCTACAACTGAGATTACATTTGAATTCAGTCTCAAACTCCATACTAAATGCAGGCATCTGCAATCATACATTGATTGTGACACGCAACCAACAGGTATAGTACAAGAGAACACATGCATTGAGTGGTAGGAGAATCAACAGGAGATTGGGCAAACTATTGTAGTGTGGAGACCTTTGGGTGTGCAACATAGCAGGGAGGATGACCTACTGAGGAAGGGGCAACGAAGTTTCCATGGGAATGCAGACAAGATCCAGAGCAGCAAAACAAGAATTAATGGAGGTTAGTTTATCAAAAACTATTGAGGTGAGGCCAACAGGGAAGGGGAAGGCAATCAGCATGTGTGTTGTATGAATTTGATGTTTGGACCGTGTTTAAATATTTGTTATGATTTGATGTCACGTGTCAAGTGTGTAGGTGATTTGGCAGACGAACATGGTCAAAGTCCTAGCTGATATGGGATGTCTGATGTTAGACAAACGAATATGGTGAAAAGCCTACCGACATGGGATATTAGATGCTAGGCAAACAAATATTGGTGAAAGTCCTAATTGGTATGGGATGTCGGATGCTAGGCAAACAGACATGGTGAAAGTCCCAGTTATAATGTGATGTTGGGTGTTAGACAAACGGACATGGATAAAGTCCTAGCAGACATGTGATGTTGGATACTAGTTGGAGCAAGTCCAATAAGGAGTTTGACAAGGATGACCTAGAGCACGGAAGATCAATTGACATGAAGGCCTTTTAGCGTCAGCTATGATCCTATCCTGAGAGCTTCAAGAACATGTAATCTTAGTACGAGGTTAATTTCGAAGCTAAACGAACTTGACCTATAGAAGGGTTGAGTTAATGTGCCTTAGTCGACTGATATTGATGTAACAATTGTCGGCCGGCACGACCCGTCCTCCATTTTAAGTCCTTCTCAGAAGCTATCACGGGGGCCCGTGCCAGTTGGCACGGGTCATGCTCGTCTCTCCCATAATCTCAGAAGTT
>JBBUKS010000017.1:4638486-4650979 GCA_038050645.1 Hedychium gardnerianum
AACTTAAAATTTTCCCTCTCCTGTTCATTGTCACCGATCGAGTTTTCTTTTTCCCTGCCTCCACACTCGGGTGCTGACGACCCAGCTGCCATCTGCGCTAGTCGACGTCGAGCATTATTTCCCCTCCGGCCAACATCGTCAGCCACAACCCTAGCTGCCGGAGCGCACCGAGATCCCCTTGGAGGTAGATCTAGGTTTTCCGATGCTACACTCTTCCCACGATTGAGCCGGCTACCGCAACCCTACTCTTCTTCTTATTCATTTCTACTCGGGACATCACCACCGACCAATCACTGGGATGATCTAGCCGGTGTAGTCAAGTCAGAACTGACCCAAATCGTTGGCCACGCCCTTGCTCCGATGAGTCCGATTTCCATTACTTGTTCTTCGACCAGATCGAGGGTGGAATGATCATGGGGTTTTTCTTTGGATTTTACTAGATTAGGGACAACAACACATGTTCCATTATTGGACATCGCAGGTGGCCCAATTTCTTTACCTCCGGTCACCTCAGATGAGTGTCGACAACCACCAATAGTAGAGGTATGATGGTTTAGGATTTTGAGTTACGGTTGTGGAAACAAGTGTAATGGTTGCGTTGATTCTCCACCCTGTCCAGGGAGTTTCTATCGAGCTGCCACCCTTGTTCCAACCATCTTGGTCCTGTTCGATCAGCCACTGTCACCATAAGCTCTGGACAAACCCCTTGTCAAGGTAAACCTCAGCTCAGCCCGACCATTCACCATTCTGCCAGCAGAGCAATTCTCCATCTCCGGTAGTTACTGATAGTAGGTAAGAAGGATGAGATATTGGGTAGTATTGTGGTAATAATTAGTGGTATTAGTTGTTCTTGTATAAAAATATACATACATCTATGATTAGGGGATGATTGGGTTAAAAGATGGGATTGAGTCTAACACTAATTAGATTGATGATGTATTTATAATTTGTTTTTTTAGATATGTAATATGATTAGGGTTCCTGGATATCATGTTGTTTGGGATGTGAAGATAAAGAGCTCCCTTGTTATTAAACCTTATAATTGGTTGTTAGATTTATGTGGGGGTCGTTATGTGAGTTTGGGATGTGAAGATAAAGAGCTCCCTTGTTATTAAACCTTGTAATTGGTTGTTAGATTTATGTGGGGGTTGTTTTGTGAGTTTGGGATTTATTCGATTTATGGAAGATGTAGAATAGTAACAGATGCATATGTTTCCTCTATAGTTTCTATATTTAGTTGTACATAACATGGTTAAAGATGGGTAGAGGAATGGTTTAAAAAAAATAGATCTAGTAGGTGACTCATCTTATGGATGGAACTAATCGATGTTTCTTAATAGAATTAGGATTAGGTACCATTACTTGATTCATGGTGGAGTGCTACTATAATTTGTGTTCTATGAATGTAGGAATCTGATTCAGAATAAGTATTTGGATTTGGGGACATTCAGCACGAGCTACTTTTGGAGGCGGGTATTTCTATCTTTAATCCCCTTTATTTCCTTGTCCTTAGTGAATGATATGAATGGTTGATTAGGTAGTTGAATTAACCTTAACTCTAGCTGTGATTTTACTTGAGTTTGATACTTACTATTTGTACTTATTATGCTCCGTGTTATATTCATACAATTTTTTGTTTTTTCTATTCTGTAGTGTGTACATGTGTATGGTATGCACAATAGGAACATACTTATGATTGGGTAATCATGTGATTGTTTAACAGGCGTATGGCGTGTGTTTTGTACATATGTAGTTTCAAATTATCCATGCCATGTAGTGTTATACATATGGGTGGTGTATACCTTAGAATCATGTTATGATCATGTTGTTGCTAGACACGCATGTGACATGCAGTTATATTTAGTTGTTAGCTCTTGTTTCATTTATGTCATGTAGTTATAGATGTGGATACGTGTGTTTCGTGTACCAATGTTGATGTTTCATATTAGTGATTATCATATTTGATTTGTAGTCATAAACACGTGTGTTGCATGTATGATGACTTAGTATTTCTTCATAGATGTAGCTGAGTACATGGGTGTAGACAGACATATGTGATGGTAGATTTACTTGTTTACCTACCATCATGGTGTTGCATGTGTTCTAGCGATTAGGGCTCCCTTCGGATGTGAGCTAGTCATGGCATTATGGAAATGCATGTATGCTATCGGCTATGTTTCCCATTAGGTTGGTTGAGTGAGCCGTAGCATCACGATATTACATGTATGCTATCGGTTATGTCTCCCATTAGGTTGGTTGAGTGAGTCGTAGCATCTCGAGGTTGCATTACATACTATCGGCTATGTCTCCCATTTAGTTGGTTGAGTGAGTCGTAGCATTAGTGATATATGTGCTATCAATCAGGGCTCCCTTCGGGTGTGAGCTAGTCGTATACATGTCACTACTTGGGTTGTTATACCCTGGCAGCCAACGAGGTCATACGTGGTAGAGAGTTTCTCCCGCAACCCATATCTAGATAGCTATCTCCTGTCTACCCCCGAGGCCATTTGTGGTAGAGAGTTTCTCCCGCAGATAGGGACCGCCCATGAGTATCGTGCTAGAGAGTTTCTCCTGCAGTCCACAGCTAATGAGCTAGGTGTCGTGGTCATTTGTATAACATGTGGTGGAGCATTGCTCCCACATACGAGACCCCAATTTTTGATACTTGTACCGATATACGCATATGAGATGTAGTACATATATTGATTATTGAGGGTACATGCATGTGAGATGTTGTACCCATGTTCTTTGTTACTAGCACTACTCACGATATTATGTGCAGTTGAGTAGGGTTCTTGTATAGTAGTGGCATACGAGTGTCATCATTCGATGGTGAGTATATTCCTTCTTTGAGACTGTATACCTATGGATTCCTATATACTTTATTGTTCATGCACTATCTTCTTATAACGGCTGAGTATTTCTTTTGTACTCACCACCCCTGCTTTCATTATTATTTTTAGGTTAGCATATATATGTTAATTGAGTCGCTTGGAGGATATCTTCCTACATCGTCTCTTCCCACATTAAGCTATGATTTATGATCATTTTGTTTCAGCTATCTGCTTCCACATTTATTTATTTCATTGGCATTGTATTATTTAAGTTGTATCTTGTTATTGGTATTTATTCGGTTGTGTATTCGGTGTGTTAAGTCTAGCCGACTCACAGTCAATTATTTGGATTTTATTTGTGGGGTGGACCCCCTTGTTATTCTCTATTCTGGTGGATTTTATATTATACTGCGTGGTTGTGAATACCCGGGTAGAGTATTATATTCATATACACTGCATGGTTGTGAATACCCGAGTAGGGTATTATATTCATATACACTACGTGATTGTGATTTGTCATGCCCCGAGAGTATACTTATCCGTTGAAAACGGATAACACTCCCCTTGTGATAATCATAGTTTTTGGTTATACAACCACACAGTTGATAAAAATATCAACATCATGCAATTATATCCTCAACTAATAGATCAACATACAAGAAAACAAACCACATGCAAATAAAACATAAAATGCATGCTGGGACGGCTTAACATCGCAAAAAATAGTCCAAAACAAATACCAATCAGAATTTTGAAATCCCACAACACAATTCACTTATTACAGCATAAGTGCAGAAACATAATGAATAAAGTGTAAATAAACTTAGAATGCGGAAAAACCCTCCATGAGTCGCAGGACAGGCAGACATGATCTCCCGGCGATAATATAGATCATCTATCTTATACCTGAAAACAATAGACAACAAAAAGAAAGTGTGTCCAAATGACTCTGCGGGTATAAGAAAGATAGTGCATGATAAATATAACAGTAAGGGATCAAGGTACATACAATCTCATGGGAAGAACTCTACCATGTATATGTGACCAAGTACTGTACATATGATCAACTCTGCAGGTATATAACTTAAATCTCCAACTAACATAACAATACTACCAACTATTCTAACACAGTCCAATATTAGGTATAAAACCTAACTCCAACCTATGAGAGCTATCACAGACATAGGTGAGTCATAAATATATATACAAATACATCCTATGGGTGAGTCATAAATATATCACAGACCTATGGGTGCACAATCAACACATGCAAGTGCGACAGAAGTCAAATGCATATGCAACACACATCAAATGCATATGCGAAGCATGATCACTTCGGCGTACCCCAGCTACCACGATGTCTATGTGGCTTAGGGGGTGGGACGATGACAACTGATCTCACTCCAGCTACCATTATTCTGAGTGGCCGAGTGATCAGGATGTAGGGTAGCTATCTAGCTACAACAAGAGTTCTTTGTCTGCACAATGCTCTGCTACCACTACCTAAGTGTCCAAGCGACACGACAAGACAAACTTCTCGACTCCAAACACCACTACCTAAGTGGCCAAGTTGGCAGGAGTATGACTGATGACTCTCTCGATCACAAGGGAGATAATGGTCATTAGCATGCAGTGGTATGCAATGCATAATGAAATGAGCATCACATACATATGCAAGCATCACATATAGGTATATACTATAACATAGAATAATAAACTCACATAGAATAGACACCTATGAAACACACTATACACGTGTGTGACGACCTACGATGCACATCATACACGTATGCACCAAACAACAATATATCCAGAAATAAAACAACATAAGCATCACATGAAGTATATACTTATGAAACACACCATACACATATGTACCACTACTAATCATGGATAATCAACAGAACGAGATTGCATGGATAACATAATAGACTAATTCAAGATCAAGCATCTAAGCATCCAAAACAGGAAATGACATGAATATATTTATGGTAATCAACACTACCTATCAAGTCTATAATATTCACGCACTAAGTTCAAGGTTCTAAAAAACAACGATAGAAGTACTCGCCACCAAATAGGTCATACCGAATAACCTCAGATCCGATACTCCGTCTTGAATTTGGATCCTATAAGCAAATATACGGAAATTAATTAAATGCTAAATCCATACTAGTACTAAACTTACTAGCAATACTATATGGATTAAAAACCTAATTAATGGATCGAATGAATATAATTTAAGTTTAGAGATTCATTACCCTAATTCCAATAACAAATCCCCTAAACCCCAATATCAATTTCCAAACCTTTAACCACATGAGAACACCTAGTAATCAAACCTAAATATAACAACTTTGTTTAGGTATTAATTCCCCATAGATAGAATACCTTTTATGCCATCAAGTGATAATATAATCAATCCATCACTACTTAAACATATGCAACAAATAATTTCACATCTTTACTAACATGATATCCAAAAACTCTAATTAAATAATCCAAAATCAAACTAACTATCAATTAATTCTAATCACAACTTTACTACATTTAGATATACATCAACCCCACATATCACTAATCCAAGCATTTAAAGATGATTCAACTAGTAACAACCATAGTAAACGAACTAAATTCATAATTCTCATTTAATAGCTCTTATCCATCTCTAATAACAAAACCACCACAAACCAACTTACCAAATCATGAATTCAACTACATAAATCTAGATCCAAGCAAGAAACATCATAGTTACATAACCTAACATCTCAACCCATACAAGAGTTCATATCCACACATCTCTTTGACAAACAATTATCATTCTATACCTCAATCATTATCCCCATGCTATAATAACCTTAATTCAATCATCAACAAACCCTTATTTCCCATAATCACAATTGTAGATGTGTGTGCAAGAATAATCTACATTTTCCCCCAATCTGAATACACCAATCTCTAATCCAATTCATCCAATATTTCAAATTCAAGCATCTAAAGATAACTACAAACCAATACACCAATACTAAATTCTCCATCCCTACCTACTGGTGGTGGTGGCCGGAGGAAGGGATGGCGAGAATAGTAACCTTGGCTGGAATAGTAATGATGGTCGAAGCTATCACGACTAAAACAACCTATTTCAAGATGGCAGGAGACCAAATCAACCCTAGATCAAATGCTAAACCAACTCAACCATCACCATAACCCTTACCTTATTATGGTAACTGCCGAAACAGATTCAAGACTGCCAGATCAAGTGGAGTTGGCCGATGGCTGGTCGAAGCAGGGAGTGGTCATAGGAATCAATCCAATAGTGACCGAAGCAATGGGAAAGAACCCAATATGTTCTATTCTTAGCCAATGGTAATCGAATGGCCAAATTGGGGCAATGGATTGGCCGACGACTATGGATCAAATCTGACCTAACTCAGATCCGACCGACGGTGATGGTATTGTGTTCGGTAGCAACTTGAAGCAGGAGAATTCGGGATGCTTCTCTCTGATTGGGGTCGGCCCGTGGCTGACCTCCGACAGCAACATTCGACAGCAAAGGGGCTGTGACCGCATCTCCGTCCTGGCAGCGGCGACCGTCAGCCGACAACTAGAAGGGGGCAAAAATGGCTATGAGGGTCGACGATCTTGATTGCTGCCGGCTGTGGCTCGTGGCATCGTCGAGAAGGGTAGAGTGTCGACGATGATGATCGAGAGAGAAGAGGGGATCACGGCAGTGAGAAGTATGGGGAGAGTAATCGAGAGAGAAATAGGTATAGAGATAATGAACTTAGGTTTTAGATTTACACTTAGGTTAATTAAAATAATCAACTCCCACTTAATTGATATTTCAAAAAGGTTTTATAAAAGCCTATTGTTTATATCTCCATAAACTACTCTAATTTCCTCTGATTAAATCCAGAAAAATTCCAATAAATTTCTATAAATTTATTTCTTCATTAACGCTCATTATTTAACTATGTCTAATTTCCATATTTAACACAAATCGTATTATTATATGTCTTGGTTATGGGTTTGGGTTCACCCCTTAGTCTATCCTAAAGAAGTTAATGTCTAACTTAAATCTAACAAAATAGATGGAAGAAAGAAAGCGAACTGGAACCAATCAAACATTATACACATCACAAATAGGAAGAGGAACAATGCATTATACCGTCAAACAAAATATTAAGTTACTCCCTAAACCTAGAATAAAGAAAACTACTCAGAAATACCAGACGATAACATCGTAGCTCCTTATCTTCGATGCAACCTCCTCCTCCATCCCTTGCTATGGGATCGGGGAAATTCTCAAATCAACAAATGGTGTGATTCTCTTTCGAGAACTCTAGATGCCCCTCTTGCCTTCTTTTATAGTTTAATAACCTAGAAATAAGTAGAGACTAATAAAATTCCTAGAATCAAGGGGAGGCTAATAAATTTTCCTAGAAATAAGGAGAGTATAATAAAATTCCTAGAATCAAGTGGATGCTAACAACTTTCCTAAAATCAAGGGAAAGATAACTAATTCCCTAAAATCAAGGGAAATACTATCTTGAAGCGCCACGGGCCATGACCATGTGGGACACCATGGCCTGGCCTTGGTGGGCTCTAGAAGATCTTTCATTAAAGATCAGTAGGGAACATAGCCATATTCCTTGTAGGAAGCTCCAATTTGATGCCTTGTGGCTGCCTCTTCTTCAGGATGATCCACGCCATGGTGGCTACTACGGGCTGGCTGTGGATCATGCTGAAATGCATATTCCTTTTCATCTTTAAATTTCTGAAAACACCAAAATCTCCACTCAATCATCCAAACTAAAATAATGAAATGAATGCAAATGCTAGAAGTTTATGCAAATATGATCATGTAATGTAGTACATGAATACAAAATAGGACCAAAAATGTAGATATGAATCATACACATAATGAAGCTATGCTTGCTCAAAAGTGATCCAGATATCAGATTCTTTCGGATCTCCAAAACATACAAGATATTTTTCAGAGTTAGCTCCTTGTCAGAGGTCATCTTCAACACCACTTTCCCTTGGCCCTTGATGTCCGAGGTTGTTGAGTTCCCTATAAACAACTTTTTCCCATCTTTGAATTCTTCAAAGTTGTGGAGTAACTCATTGTTTGAGAACACATGTCGCGGATAGCACCGGTATCAATTCACCACTGTCTCGGGTTTGAACCGACCAGGTCCACACACAGACCACAATGTAGAGGTCCATGTCTGACCCTTCGATTTTGTCCACCAGGTTGGTTTCGGACTACTTCCTCGAATTCTTGCATTCTAAGGACTTGTGATCGACTCGGTCACAATTGTAGTATTTCCCAAAGAATTTCTTCTTGATGTCTACTCAAGGTCCCACTTTAGCCACTTTGGAAGAACCAGGGTTCTTCCATTTCGAGCTTTGACCATGTTCAATCACGTTGGCTTCCATAATAGCCTGAGAGAAAATTTTCATCTTTGAACTCTTGTTGTCTCCACAATGCAAAGTCTAACAGCGAGCTCCTCGACATTCATCTCCTTCCGGTTGTGCTTCAGGTAGTTTTTGAAGATTTTCCCGCCGGGAGGTAGCTTTTAAATGATAGCTGTCACTAGAAGGTTTTACTAAACACTTTGTCTTCTAAGTAAATCTTGTGCAAGATCACTTAACTTGATTAATTTGGAGTTTTTAGCCCTAATTCATGTTGATGCACTAATATAATCATCTGGAATCAAGGCTTGGACCTAATCATCTCACATCGATCTACGTGGCTCAGTACATAAACAAGTTAATCATAGGTGTTTGTGAGATGCGATAGCTATCTAGATCTATGAGTGCAGGAAATCTATGGCATATCCTAGGCTAGTTCTAAAAAGAATAAAAAGAATATAATAGTATAGATTAATTCTATTCTATTTATCTAACAATCCCATGGTTCTTGTGGGTTCAATCTGAGTAGACACATGGAAATAATAGTGAGTTGTTTGTTAATTTTAATGTATTAACATCACACCCATTATAAATTGTCAAACATGTTAGCTTTATATATTTTGTGAGATGGTTATAAATTTTACTACATTAAATTTGATTCTAAATTGGGAAAGGTTGTTTGACCTTAGGTTAGATTTAAGTTTAGCATTAAGTCAATAAAGTGGACATTTCTAAAATTGGCTTCCAGGTTGTGGCGAGGCACAGGGGCCTTCTTAATCGGATCAACAACCACTTCCTTAGACAAATCCAGTTTAAGAAATTGTACACAACCAACTTAATTAAAACCCTAGTCTAACTAGTTTAGGATGCAGTGAGTTAGCTTCAGTCAGTTCCTCTTAGCTAAGTGGACTAGGTAGGATACGCCTTATCCAACCTAGATACTTAGACTAAGTATTCCTAACGTACTATCAGCTCACCGCATCCTAATACTATGTTGTCAAAATAAAACAACCCTTTATCCTATCTAGTTGTTCTAATTTAAATAGGAAATTAAACTAAGCATACAAAAATTATTAAACAAATCAATCAAGTATGCAAGAGTCGCTAGGTTAATAAACACATATTTTATTAGCTCCCCCTGGATGATACCTTGGATAATATTTAAGTAGTGAACTTGATCCTTGGGGATCCAATATTGATTAGGTCTTCCTTGGTTAATCAAACTTGATTTTAGGGCCCATGCTTGGACTTATTTTCTAGCATGTCGATTAACTAAAAACATGCAAGATTTGTATTGAGTCTCACTTTGAATCCAAGTCCAAATCTATTGTATACGACTCATTGAGTTCCAATTATCATATTTATATACTTGGAGCAAGGTGAACTTTTCCAATGTACCCTTTAATTCCTTAACTTGACCTTTCAAGAGAGAATTCTCTTCCTCAAGATTTTGAACTTAAGTTGAGATTCCTTCTTGAACTTGATCAATTGAGGGACTAAGGTTGGCAGTCTCCTTAAGACCTTTTACCTCCTTAAGAAGATACTTGACCCAATCCTTGGACTTATCTAGTTTCTTAATTAGACATGTTATGATTATGTATAATTTATCTATAAGTGGAGATGTTACCTCATCTTCATGTTCGTCTGAACCGGATACAGTTGCATGACTTGACTCGGACTCAGCTACTTCTTCTTTTTCCATTAGAGTCATGAAGCTCGTTTGCTTTGGTTCCTCCGTGATCGACTCCTTCGAGGATTATTCGTCCCATATGACCTTTAGTGCCTTCTTTTTCTTTTGTTTTTTGGTTTCCTTCGATTTTGGGCACTCGAACTTATAGTTACCCTTTTGGTTGCACCCGTAGCATGTCACTTCCGCTTTGGGTTTGCTTGGACCCGTCTGCTTACTTTTTGCTTGGATCACCTTCTTGGTCTCCCGCTTGGTGAAACCCTTCTTCTTTTTTTTATCAAATTGATGATCTATAAAGTTAATTCTTCATCATCCTAGCTGGAATCTGATTCATCTTCTGATTTAGGTGTTGGTCGGGACTTTGATTTGACGCCTTGTTCTTGGTTTTCCTTTTTAATTAAAGTTATACTTTTCCCGGCTTGATCCAAGTTAATATGTTCGTGTAGTTTGAATTCACTAAATAATTCATCTAATTTAATATTTGAAAGATCTCTAGAAACCTTGTATGCATCTACCATAGATGCCCACAAAGTGTTTCGAGGGAAGTCTTTAAGAGCATACCTTATGACGTCTCGATTCTCGATAGTTTGTCCAATGGAATAGAGTCCATTTAGTATATCTTTGAAGTGGGCGTGTAGTTGACTTGTGGATTCGTCATTCTACATTTTAATATTAAATAAATTATTTAAAATAAGGTCTCATTTTGCTACCTTAGTTTCGGTGGTCCCTTCGTGTAGCTCAACCAGCTTGTCCTAGTGGTCTTTAGCACTAATGAACTGTCCGATGCGATTAAGCTCTTGTTTGGTTAGGCCGTATTGTAGCATTTGAGTGGCCTTTATATATACTTTGATTTGCCTCTTGATGTCAAGGGTCTGATTCTCGCATCCGAGCTTCTCTCCATCTTCATTGACTGGTAGGGTGAACTCGATCTTGATGATGACACACATGTTTGTAGGACCGAAATAGACAAGAAGGGGGGGGGGAATCTCATGTGTTAAAAAAAAACTTTTCTTTTCATTTCGTAAAAACAAAGTCACAACGAAATAATGAAAAACAAACACAAAGACAAAATTCTTTTTTACTTGGTTTGTAGACCCGCGATCCTTGATCACTTCAATTGGACAATCAACTAAATTTCTCCTCTCCAAAAACTTTCGAAGAAGAAGTAAAACTGTACAGAATATGAGGATGATAGTAACACACTACTATCCCCTTGAATGTTAATGCAAGTACAAAAAAGAAAATACAGACAACTAAAGATGGATATGTAGCGTAGGTTATCGAAGAGCCTCTCGACGTAGTAGTAGCACAACTTTCACGATCTGAGCAATAGGAGAGTAAAGGATCGAAGCATCAATTGTAGTTAAACCTTGAGGATCATTTTATAAGTTTTTCAACCAATCGACCAATCTCCAAAATCTACTCGGCTTCGCGTCCAGGTTTACGATCTGCCCAGATTGTATCTTCCACGAAATCAGCATTTATCGGTTGACCAACTCCTTGTTCGGTCGACTGAACATCTTAACTTCATTTTTCTACTCAATCCGATTTGTGCTTACCATATAGGTTTGATCGACTGACTCCTTGTTTGGTTGACTAAACCTTGTTATTTCCTTTCTTGTTTGATTCGATCTGATCTAATCTACGCTTATCATATGTGTTCGGTCGACTGACTCCTTATTCGGTTTATTGAATCCTATTATTTCCTTTTTTGCTTGATTCGATCTTATCTTATTCATCCAATCTATGCATATCCACTTGGATTGATCGACTGAACTACCCTATTTGGTCAACCGAACCCTTCGATCAACCCAAACTTTATTTCTTCTGCAAAACACAGTTAGCACAACAGATAATCATAAAGGTATTGTGAAAAAGAGTTAGAAATAGATATTTATGCATGAAAGAGTCTAACAATTAAGATTGTCCAATCTTGACTTAGAAACCTCCATTGATTGATTCAATTGGATCAACACCTAAGATTGTTCCGATTGCGACGCGTCCTCATCTTCTTCAAAGATGAAAGACCTCTCCAGAACTTACCACCTGCCAAACATCTGGTCTAACTAATTTATTTGTACTTCTTTTTCTGCTCAGTGTCTGATCGACCCACTGGGACTTTCTCTATTTAATGTATAGTCTAGCTGACCCATCAAGTCTTCTGTCTTGTGTTTGGTCCTTTTGATCAACTAAGACTCCTTTAACTAGTGTTTAGTCTTCTTGACCCATTAGGACTTTTCATGTTAAGTGTCCTACACACTTAGCTCACATATTAAACATATGATGTCTAACTTTAAACTCTTTGCCATACATCAAAATACAGGTTTCATTATTAGTGTTGACTGCACCAACAATCTCTCTATTTTTGATGTTTGATAGCACAAATTAAAGTTAGAGAAACAATACACCTTTCTTTAACACTATTTAACATGCTTTAATAAAACTTCAGATTTAAGTTTTAAAGTAGTTAAAGATCAAGGTAACTTATGTAGGATCGAGGGCAAGTGAGAGGGGGGGGGGGGTAAATCATGTGTTTTAAAAAACTTTTCTTTTT
>JBBUKS010000017.1:4651079-4665283 GCA_038050645.1 Hedychium gardnerianum
CACGACCCATGTAACAAGCTACACCAAGTAAAAAATGTAGAACAATTAACTCGTAAGGACCGCCATTGTATAACCACGAAGTCTTCTGCTTGTAACGTATCGAAAAATTTGGACAGATCAATCTGAAAATCGAGTCCTTCATAAGGTTCCTCCCGACCATGGCGTTCCCGATTTGTAGCCCGATGGTGATATGGGTTTTTGAAGGTAACTCAGATTCACGATCTGAAATTTCACGATCTTCAAGATCTTGTGCCGCCGAGTGCTGGTTAAATCTGTAACTTTTCTCTATAAATCCTTAATTGTCTTTCATGTCCTGAACGCTACGACCACGGTGCTCGATTTTCTCAATCGGAATATGCCTGTTGTTGCCACGACCACCACGACCTTCCATTGGATCTAATGTGCTTTGATACCAACTGGCGCCGGACGGTATAGCGATTATCCTACGGGCTGATAAAAAGGAGAATTTGTGGAGGAACAAGAAGAGAAATCGAAAAAACAACGGGGAAAAACCATCATCCTCTACGTTTTACCAAAAGAGAATATTATTCAATAACAGAGGATCATTCTTAAATAGCTAAACAGGACGCTTAAATAGTCAAACCCTAACCCATAAATATCAGAAATACCTTAAATATCATAAAAACAAAAATTATTAAAAATACTAAAATAGATATTCGGAGCCTCTGAAAAAGCACTAAACGATGTTTTTCTGATCCGAATTTTGCAGGTTACGTGTTCCACCCGGTAACAAATCTAAGTCTGAAAGAGCTTCAATTCAAGCCTGAGAGCACCTCGTTCTGATACCCGAGTCAAAAGTTATGACCCATTGAAGTTCGGGAGGTATTCTTAGGGTCTTCTTGGGTTGATCCTGCATCAACAACCGACTTCATTTTATCGGTCTCCTGATCGTCGTTGATTCGTTCTCCTGTCGCTACGTCATCTCGACGAATTCTATCTTTTCGTCAGGTCAACATCTAGAAGATTATCTTTAGCCAAGTCATCTTCTTTGATGCTCATCCCTTGACACCTCGGCTACCAAGTCATCACCTCAAACCTTATATGTAGCATGTCAGCTTTCTGACGCTTATCCTTGTCCACGTTAGCACATCAGACACTTTGGCTGTCATGTCACAAGTTTGTGCCGCCTCATTTTTCGATCTACCAGACCTTACTGTTCGATCGACCAGACCTTACTGTTCGATCGCCCGAACCCTACAAAACTGAATTAGTACAGAATATAGTATAATATGATATGTAAGTTATACTTTAGACAGTCAGTCAACTATCCGATATCGACTTCAGAATTAGAGTAGAATCCTTAGTCGGATTGTCGCCTAAGTTCGTCCCTGTTGTCAAAATCGCAAGCGCATAGTTAAGTCGTCAAGTAATAAAATATTGATCAGGGACTGTTGATTAAGCACTAGTCGAGTTCGCAAAGCAAGTTATCTCGACAATCGAAAGTTGGTTAAAGTCACGAACGCAAGAGATTGAGATTGAGAGAGTTGAGAGAGCAAGAGGAGAAAGTTTGAGAGAGGGCCTAGAGCAAAGGAGGTCAAGAGAAAGTAAGTGGTCGAAGGGAGAAGTTGGAATTGGAGGGAAGGCGATCCTAGGATTTTAGTTTCGTTATGATGCTAGTTGATGTAATATGAATTGTTCATCTCTTTACCCTCTATGTTTATATTCTTATAGGGATTCTAACCAAATTATTGATATAGATCCGTGAAAGCTACACTGGAGTGTTTACACCATTTCTTTTTAATGCTATTAAGTATAAGAGGTAACATAGAATATCTAGTTAAAGAGATACTCCTGTCACATGAGGGCTCCCGATCATACAGTCTAGATTACACAAGTCATTTCCTAACATTAAATTGGTGAAATTCATTAGATTCTAATTAGCTAATCCCTTGCGGAGAATTGATCCTCATTTCAAGATGATAACTAGAGAAGGTCCGGTTAAAGGGATACCCTCTGTCACTAAGACCCCCAGTCATACAATCCAAAACATCTCCTCTACATGGTAACCAATTCTTCACATCTACATGCATTCATCACACACACATATAATCAAACACAAACAAGGCACGACACACATAGAACAAGTCATACACATCATAGAATAAGGAAATTGCCGAATCCATAGTTTATACATCAACATCACATCACAAATACTCCCTACATCCTAGAATTTGAAGGACTACTCCATAGCAATGAAGAAACAATCAAAAGACATGAAAAATAACATTCTACACCTCAAATCATAGAGAAGAGAAGAGAAAGTTTAGTGAGATTATGTCGATGTCTTTGGAAGAGTCTCCTTGCTCCGGAGGTGGATAGATTGTCTTGATGGATGAAGATGGATGCTTTAGGGTGTCCCCAAGAAGGGGAAAACCCTCTCCCAAGGAAGGAGAGGAGCCCCCGGTCCAAGATAAGTCAAGCAAGGGTTTGCTTGATCCTTTTATACCTCCCCCAAACTTTCCAAATCTGTCCCATTTATTGGGCTCCGTCAAAACATGTTTTTCATCTCTTAGACGATTTTATCTCGGGTTGAGCTCTGAATCAAACTTGTAGATCTTGAAATTATCTTCAATTTGATAGGTCGTGGGTCCCATAACTCCAATCGAATCGAAAGTTATGGTAGTTCAAAGTTTGGTCTATAGTCTTAATGGAGCGACACAGTCGTGTCTGGGAGGCACGACCGTGCCTTTTGGCACAGCTAGACCGTATTTTTTCCGGTTGCACTCTAAAGCAAAGTTGTAGATTTTGAAGTTATCTATATTTTGGTAGGTTGCACAGCCCGTGGCTCAAATCGTGTGGAAAGTTACGACCGTTTTACTTTTGGTCTGCAGTCTTGGCAGATGATGCGAGACCATGTTTTCTCCGGTTGCACTCTGAAGCAAAGTTGTAGATTTTGAAGTTATTTACATTTTGGTTGGTGGCACGGCCCGTGACTGCAATCCTACGAAAAGTTACGACCGTTTCACTTTTCGTCTTTAGTTTGCCCAGGATTCGATACGGTCGTGCCGTGATCAATTCGGGAAAAGTTGTAAATTTGAGATGGACGTGCATTATAGCAAGGCTTGACCGTGTGGGAGGCTTTTGGCTCTGTTTTAACACCGTTTTGGTCCCGATTTTGTCCGTATGGTTTGTGTCCATATCGATGATGAAACTGGGGTCGAGGCACGACCGTACTTTTGAAGCACGACCCAACCGTGTTGAGCACGGTTGTGCCCCAATCGTGTTGAGTCTTCTTTCGCTCCGTTCTTCATTTTTCTTTGGTCGTAGGAACACACCCATGTCATGGTACATGACCAGAGCGTACTTCTTGCTCCAACTTCATGTTCCAAGGGATTTATGATCCATTTTATCTTTGAATTCTCGTTATATCAATGAAAACAAGTAAAGAGCAGTTTTCTGAACTAAAAGAGTAAAAATAACGAAATCACATATAAATAGGGTGTGCGAATGCAAAATATGCTGATGAAATACTACAAAGTGTATGCTAAATAATACTTAAAAATATATATAATTTACGCACATCAATCCCCATAAAGAGGACTCGTACTTGTCCTTCTTTTTAGAAGGACCTCTCCACTCCAACAACTTACCTTTATTTACCCTTTGTCAAACATCCGGTCCAACTGACCTATTTAGACTTCTTCTAATTAGAGTCCGAACATCGACCCACTCGATGGTGTGGTCCTTGCTAACCCATTGAATCATTCCTGCTAAATATTTAGTCTAACAAACCTATATGTCTACTAGGTGTCTAGTTCTCTTGATTTGTCAAGTCTTCCATTGCCTAGTATCCAGTCACCTGATTTACTAAGGCTTTCGTGTTAAGTCCTACACACTTAACAAATATATCATATCCACAATAGTTTAATTTTAAACTTTTGTTAACATCAAAACTCAGATTCAATTATATGATGCTCCTTGCATCAACAATCTTCTCATTTTTTATGTCTGACAACTTGGTTTAAAGTTAAGAAACTTCATGTAAAAATTTTATTTTCAAAACTCTCCCTGAATTTAAAACTCCCCCTGAATTTTAAATACCCCATGAGGGTTTGAAAATAGTAAACTATAATTTTTCAACTTAAAAATCTTCAACACTTTAAACTCATATTCTACCCCTTCGACATACATCAAAATGAGAAGAATGTGTTTTTTAAAAAGCATTAAGTGTTTGAAAAATTTCCTTAGTTTTTAAAAATGATTTCAAAATACTTGTAAATTTCAAAATATTTCCAAAGTATTTTTAACCACATAATTTTTTATAAGGAAATAATGTTCAAAAATATCTTTGCAAAATATTTTCAAGGATTTTTTCAAAGATTGGTCAATATGATTTCCTAACAATGAAATTTGTGGAAATATTTTTTGAAAAATATTTTTCAAAATAAATTTTGAAATCACTTAATATTTTCAAAGAATATTTTCAACTAATTTTCAAATTGTAGTTTTTATAGAAATAACCTTTGAAAACTACATATTTTAAACAACTTTTCAAAGTAGTTAAACACATTTTTGAAAAACACTTTGTAAAATTCTCAAAAATTATTTTTAAACCACTCAAAACAAATTTTTCAAAAATAAATAATTGACAAATAAATTGCTAAAAAGGATATTCAAATTAACATAAGAAATTAAATATGCAATTGAATATTAAAAGACATGTATGTAAAAAAAAAATACACTTAAAATGCATGATATGCTAAGTGTTTTCAAGCATGGATTCCAGATTTATAATTTTAACTATTAAGCATATTCAACTAACATCTTAACCTGACATAATTTCAAGCATAATAAGCAAGGAAATTTAGAAAATTTTCTGATTCAACCAAACACTAGTTTAAACATAGAAATTTCAACCAAAGAAACATGCTACATCTAATCAAAAGATGGTGGAAGCTTCTGGCCTATATGCCAAGCCCGGAGAATGTCCAATATCTCCTACTGTTGATGTTGGATATCGTGCTTCTGTTACTCAAGTGACTAGAAACGCTCTTGTTGATATTGCTTGAGTGAGTCGAAGCGTCCATCGATCAATTGAAATCCCTCTCGCATCTCTCGGTGTAAACGGGCATATGGATCATCCGACTCCGAATGGGTTGCTTGTGCAAACTTTGAAGCAGGTAACTCCAGTAGTGGGCTATTCGGAGCAGCATCCGACTCGACCTCCTCAGGTTCCACGGCCTGCTCAAATTGGGCTGCACGTCATTGTCGAGATTTGTAGAAAAAGGTCCCATCGTCCCTCTTTTCTATGCCAGCTAGAGACAATTGTCTATAACCTATCTTATCGAAGTGATAGGATATATGCTTGATTCTACCAAATGCAGTGTTTATGCCACAAGATGCGATAAACCTAGTGATGATGTGATAGTATGCCATATGTACTTTTATGTAGGAGCTAAAACTGGAGTAGTAAATAATAGCCCTAAAGACTAGTAACCCTATGTCTATGTCTAACCGATGCCTAAATGCATACATAAGAAAAAGGTGATCGGGTCGGATTACAGGCTGATCCATAGTGGCTAGAGGTAGAATGCAACCTACAATGAATTTGTATAAAATATTATCATGAACACTATGATTTAATGCATGCACCACATGATGATAGGGTCTATGGAAAAATTCCTGATGCATCAAGTCTAAGGTTATGTCAGAAAATGGTTCAGGAAAAGTCTCAGGGTAATTTGGGAAACAATAGAAGTGATTGTTGGACAACCTAGTGTTCAAGAAGGCTTTAATCAAGTCGACATTAAAGAAAATGTATTGAGTGACTACATGAGTCCTATATTGCAAGTCGTCTGTAGAAGTAAGGGTGTGATAGAACTCGGCACACATGCCAATGTTGACATAGTGAGTAGACTAGGTTTGCAAGGGCGTAATATTTGATAATCTCGACTATATCAGGATAGTATTCACTAAAGAAATCGTTATCAAAATAGTGAGTTTCTATGACTAGGTGGGTCCTATTTAGAAAGGATAACCTAAGTTCCTACGACTAGGTGGGTCCATGTTGGGGTTGGAGGGACCGACTTATTCTTGATTAAGACGACGTTTTTGGCTATAACATAATATATAATGCAATAAGAAAAAGCTGAAATAGAAAGAAAAAGAGAGTTCTAAAGTCATTACCGAGGCATCTTGGGGAGTTTGAAAGCTTAGGCTCAGTAGAAGAACTCGGTAGAGAGAAGGCAAGGAGCTGGAGGCGATGAGTTCGACCTTATTGGCGGTTCTGTTTTATAGCACGGGATCTATCAACCGGATTAGTTATCGGTTGACTGATAAACTTAATTATCCGTCAATTGAACAAGCTTTTTACATTTTCGAGGTTGATCGGTCGAGCTATAGGGCATGATCAGTCAACCGGTAGATGAAACGTTCGGTCAATCGTTCATCTTTTTTAATTCACGAGGCAGTTCAATCGATTGAGAATGGGTTATCAGTCGCCTGATTAGGTCACGTCGGTCAGACTGCTAGTTAACTTTTGACCATGATCGATCGACCGGTAATAGGTTATTGGTCGACTGTTAAAGCTGATTTTTGTCCTTAGCGGTTTATGGCTAGATCGGTTGTTTTTATGGTTATTAATTTGAACCTTATTGTTTGGTTGACCGAATAAATTATTTTCAAAATATTTCTGTAAATTTATAACTCATCTAAAAAATTGTTCTTGAATAAATCTCTAATCGGTTTGTAACTTAAATGATCATGATTTGATCATTAAGTTTTGTTAAGGATTAGTCACCATAGTGATCGATTCGAGTTTATACCTCTTGATTTATTTTGATGTGCTATGGTCTACATATGGAATCAGGAGTCAAATCCTAACGTCTCATGCCCATCTGCGTGACTCAATACACAAATAAGTTAGACCAAGGTGTTGTGAGATGCAAAGACTGTCTAGATCTATAGGTACATTAATTCTAAGGTAATGCCTAAACTAGTTCCAAGGAAGATAAAATAAATATATACCATAATAGTATGGAATAATTCTATTCTAGTAAACACTAATTTCTTTATTTTTATGTAATGGACATTAAAAAAAATTTGAATAACTTTGTTAATTCAATTATTCTAACATCTCACTTGCTCTAAATTGTCAAACATGGTAGCCTTAGGTTTTATGAGATGGTTTTTCAAATTTTACTTGATTAAGATTAGGTTTAGATTAAGAGGGGTGTTTGACCTTAGGTTAGATTCAAGTTTAGCTTTGGTTCAATCAAGTAGGCATTTCTTAAACTAACTTCTAGATTGTGGTGGGGATCAGGGCCTTCTTAATCGAATCAATGACCACTTTCTTAGACGAAGTTGATAGAAGAAATTGCATACTTGACTGACTTAGTACTAGACTAGTCTAACTAGTTTAGGACGTTGTGAGTTAACTTCAGCTAGTTTCACTTAACTAGGCGCACTAGATAAGATACACCTATCTAGCCTAGACACACTTAGTCTAAATATCCCTAACGTACTATCAGCTCACCGCATTCTAATACTATGTTGTTAAGATCAATTCACCTTTTTTTCTTCCTATCTAGCCATTCTAGTTCTATCTAACAGTTTCTAAATTAAGCATAAATTAAATAAATAACAAACAAGCAAGCATGCAAATTAAATTAATGAGACAATTGTTCTATTGGCTCCCCTTGGATCACAACTTCGATAATTTTTATCTAAGTAGTGAACTTGATCCAATATTGGTTTAGTCCTACTTTGTTGATTAATAATGATTTTGGGACTCGTACTTAGACTCGTTTTCTAGCATGTCGATTAGCTAAGGACATATAGGATCTATGTCTAGTCTTAGCTTTAAATTTAAGTTCGGATTTGTTGTACAAGGCTCACTGAGACCCAAGTATCATGTTTAAATACTTGGAGCCCAATGTGAACCCTTCCAACGAACCCTTGAGTTTCTCAACTTAACCATTCAAAAGAGAATTCTCTTTCTTAAAATTTTGAACTTGAGTTGAGGTTCCTTCTTGAACTTCAGAGACTAGGGTCGGTCTCTTCCTTAAGGTCTTTGACCTCCTTAAGGAGTGACCTAATCCGTTACTTGGACTTAGCTAATTTCTTAGTTAGACATGTTATGATTGTGTATAATTTATCTACTAGTGGAGATGTTACCTCATCGACTTGTTGGTCTGACTCGGATTCGGATCCGTGGATTGACTCGGACTCGGCTACGTCTTCTTTCGCTATTAGAGCCATGAAGCTCGTTTGCTTTGGTTCTTCCGTGTTTTACTCTTTGGAAGAGGATTCGTCCCACGTGGCCTTTAACACCTTCTTCTTTCTCTGCCTTTTGCGTTCCTTTGAGTTTGGACATTCAGACTTGTAGTGACCCTTTTGGTTGCATTCATAGCGGTCACCTCCTCCTTGGCTTTAGTGGTTTTGCTCAGACCCGTCTACTTGCCCTTTGTTCGGATCACTTTCTTGATCTTTTGGTTGGTGAATCCCTTCTTGATCATTTTCCGGACCAAGTTAATGATCTAAGAAGTTAGCTCCTCTTCATCCTCCCTTGAATCCGAATCGTCTTCGGTTCTTGTCGAGATTTTGACTTTGATTCTTTGCTCTTGATTTGACTTGCAAGTAAAACAAAACTCTTCTTGGCTTGGCTTGAGTTAGTGTGTTCATGCAATTTAAATTCGCAAAATAATTCATCTAGTTTAATTGTAGAATGATCCTTAGAAACCTTGCATGCATCTACCATAGATGCACACAAGGTGTTCCGAGTAAAAGTTTTAAGAGCGTACCTCATGATGTCTTAGTTCTCTATTAGTTGTCCGATGGAATGTAGTCCATTCAGGATGTCCTTGATTCAGGCATGTAGTTGACTTGTAGACTCACCTTTTTGCATTTTGTAATTAAATAAATTATTTAAAAGCAAGTCACGTTTTGTTACCTTAGTATCTATGGTTCCCTTGTGTAATGAAACCATCTTGCCCCAAAGGTCTTTGGCATTGATGAATAGTCCGACTCAGTTTAACTCTTTTTTGGTTAAGCCGCACTGTAGTGTTTGTGTTGCCTTAACGTTGACTTCGATTTGTGGTTTGATTTCGGCGGTCTACTTTTTGCATTCGAGTTCCTCTCTGACTTCATTGATCGGTAGCGTGAACCCGATCTTGATTATTATCCACATGTCAACTTGGGTCTTTAAGTAATATTCTATTCATCCCTTCCGGTAGATGAAATCGTTGCCACTAAATATGGAGGACGAATAGTGTTGTAGCCTTCTTAATGGGCCATTTAGGTTTTTTGCACAAAAAAAAAACTTAAAAATGTTCCGAGATTTGGTCTTGGTAAGTAGTGCGATTGAAGGAAAATACTTAGTAAAAAAAAAAAAAAATGAAAGAATGCTTGAATGGTGGTTGCACTCGATCAAAATGGAGTTTCAGTTGTCGGAGGGCATAGCAGCGTAGAGATGTCGCTTTTACATGAGAAAAAGATTTGAGAGCTTGTGAGTTGATTATTTGAACCTTCCAATCGAGCTTCTTTTATAGGAGTTGTCCGGTCGCCCGATCCCTTGGTTCGGTCGACTGAACCCTTTGATAATCGGATCTAGATCCGGTCTATTGGTCGACCGGACTTGCCACGTCAGCAACTTGTCTCGACTCCACGACTGACTTGGCTTTAATGGTTGCTTGAAGTCTATTTTCCAGTCGCCTAATCATCGCCGATTTGTTCTCCGATCACCACATCATCTCGATGAATTTTATCCTTTCGCCACGTCAATATCCCCAAGATTATCTTTAGCCATGTCATCTTCTTCGAAGCTTATCCCTTGACACCTCAACTGCCAAGTCATCACCTCGAACCTTATATGTGCCATGTAGCTTTCTGATGCTTATCTTTGTCCACGTCATATGCCACATCAGCATATCATACACTTCGGCTGCCATGACACAAGCTTGTACCGCCTTAGCTTTCGATCGATCAGACCTTACTATTTGGTCGCTTGGCCCATTCGGTCGCCCCAAAATTGAGTTAGTATAGAATATAGTATAATATGATATTTAATTTTTGTTTTAGACAATTTATCAACTATTCAATCTGGACTTCGAAATTCGAGTAGAACCCTTAGTCGGATCGTCGCCTAAGTTCGTCCCTATAGAGAGGACTCGCCCTTACTTATCCTTCTTTTCAGAAGGATCTCTCTACTCCAGGAGCTTACCTTTACTTACCCTTTGCCAAATATCATGTCCAGCTGACTTTTGGGTTTCCTCTAATTAACGTTCGATCATTGACCCACCATAACTTGCTTTGACTCGAAGTCTGGTCCTTGCTAACCCATCGAGTCCGTCCTGCCACATATTTGGTCCAATAGACCTATCTGGTCCAACAAATGTCCAATTCTCTTGATTTGTCAAGTTTTCCGTTGCCTAGTATCCGGTCCACCTGACTTACTAGAGCTTCTGTTGTCTAGTATCTGATTCACCTAACCTACTAGGGCTTTCCCGTTAAGTCCTACACACATAACAAATATATTAGATAGCTAAATTTTATATCTTTGCCAACGTCAAAAATCAGGTTCGATTATATGGTGCTCCCTGCACCAACACAAAACACATTATGCATATCCATTAGAGAAGGGGTAGAGGGCCAAACAATATGCTTTGACTTTGACTTGCTCTAAATGTCAAATGGACCCACAAATCTAGAAGCTAATTTCCCTCTAGGATTGAATTGTTTTGCCCCTTGATTGCCACACCTATAGGAAAACATGATTTTCTTTCTCAAACTACATGCACCACAATACCGTGTCTTGGATGAATTTAGTGAATTCGTCCATGATTAGTGTAAAAAGATAAAGACTTAGCTGATCCTGATGTGACCCTATTTTTATGGGAAACGCTTCAGTTGATCCGCTTGAAGTTTTCACTCTAGTTATTACATCCTTGTACATATCCTTAATTAGTTCGCTACTCTAACATCTCTTTTTTTAGAACCCTTGGAACACTATTATAAGCTTTTTTTTCGGTAAATGAATACCATGTGTAAATTTATTCCCGATACTTTTCAATTAGTTGTGAAGATGTATAACTTCTATTATTGACTTCCAAGTATGAATTCAAATTGATTTTCGGTTGTCGTAGTTCCTTCCTTAGTATTTTTCTATTATTCTTTCTCAAAGTTTTATGATATAACTCATTAGTTTAATACCCTATAGTTTGTAAAATTTCGTACGTCTCCTTTGTTCTTATATAAGTAAACTAGAACACTTACCCTCACTAATTAGACATTTTTTTTCATTTTTAATATTAAATAACTTTGTAAGTCATTCAATACCTTGTTTCCTTAGGTATTTCCATACCTCTATTGGAATATTATCGATCCAACTATTTTTTTCATTTTACATCCCATTTAAAACTTATTGTACTTCTGAAGTTTGATTTCTATGATAAAAATTTAAATTTCTATATTCTTTTGAGTTGCGTAAATTATCTAAGTTAAATTGATCACTTAAACCTTCATTAAAAAGTTTATGAAAATATCTATTCCATCACTTTTTTTATTTCTTCATCATTCAATAGTACCATATTGTATTCATGTTTAATGCATCTTATTTGAATAAGATCTCTTGTCTTCCTCTCTCTTGCTTTAGCTAATATATAAATTTTTTCCCCCTTTTTTTTGTATCTAGTTGTCGATATAAATTTTCAAAAGTTTTTTTCTTGACTTCATTCATGCCTTTTTTTGGCTATGTATATTTTTTAAATTTTTTTCTCATTTTTACAAGTGTATAATACCTTATAGGCTGTTCATTTTAATCTTCAATTTCTCCGGTTGTCGATATTATATTTGAGGGGCATATCCAATACTATTAACATATATTAGGTAGTTAAGTTTTCTGACCTTACAATTTTTACAAACTTTCTATCCTTCTTCCTTACCATAAGGAAATTAATTTGCGATTTATTATTTCTATTTTTGAATGTGACCAAGTGTTCTCTTTTCTTGAAAAACGTATTGGGTAGTATAAATTCATATGCTATTACAAAATCCAATATAATTTTTTTCCTTCTTCATTTCTTGTTTCAAACCCACAACCCTCACACATTCTATCATATTCCTCATTTTTTCATTTCTACATGCCAATTTATATCTTCTCCTATTAAATTATTTTGTTTGACAAAATGTTTTGTAATACCTCATCTAAGTCGTCTCAAAACTCGACTTTGATGTCTTCATTTAATTATACTCGGGGTGCATATATAATAATTATATTAATAATTTTTTTCGCCATTACTATCTTGAGAGTTATAATTCTATTTCCTTTATAACTACTTCTACTAATTCATCATTTAGCAAACTATTTGCAATAATATCTACTTCATTTATTGTTTACTCTTTCCTATGTACCATAACTTAAAACCCGACTTATCTATCATTTTTGCCTTAATACCTACTCATTTTGTCTCTTGAACACACAAAATATGAAAAAGATAAAAGGGTCATCAATTGAGTGTGTGGATAACTCACGTCAATCATCAAGATCAAATAAGATTGTGTCAATCACTCCTTTGATTAAACTGGGAGATATTTCTAGAGGAGTAAGGACTAGATCAAACTTTAGAAATGTGGGGAATAAAAGTGCCTTGATATTCCAAGTTGAGCCAAAGATTATAAATGATTAATTACTTGACTCAGATTGGGTTCTAGCCATGCAATCTGTGTTGGCTCAATTTTAAAGGAGTTAATTGTGGGTTTTGATTTCTAGACTCGAGGATAGTTCAAATCATTGATACTAAATCGGTCTTTAAGAATAAATTAGAAGATAAAAGAACCTTGGTTAGAAACCTAAAACTCAATTTGGATATAACATGCGGTGTTTATCGTTTCCGTTCTATAGTAACTAGGCAATGAGTATCCATTCAACATTGGCCTAACTGCTTCTCAAAGTGCTCGAATTTTCCTCTTCACCACCGCATTTTGTTGGGGTGTTCTTGGAGAAAACTCATAGTTATACCCTTGTTCTTTGCAAATTCAGAAAATTTAAGGTTTTCAAACTCACCACCGTAATCACTTTGGATCCGGTTGATTTTGTGACCTTTTTAATTTTTGACCTGATTACAAAAACCAATTAAGTCTCCAAGGTATCGTCCTTATATTTTAGAAAATTCACCCAAGTATACTTAGTGTAATAATCCACAATGCCAAAACAATATCTACTTCCATTGTATGATCTAACTTTACAACTTTGAAACAAGTTCTTATGTTTGATTCTTCATAAGAGCTTTGAAGTCAATCATGCTTAGTGATGTGCAAATTTGTAGGCGATCTCTCTTGAAGTCCCTCACGTTGGAGCTCATTTCACCATTGTACAAAATTATGTGGTCAATTGTATAAGATATCAGTCAAAGGGGATAATATCTCAATGTTACTACCTATACGGTGTGTTACAATTTGGTATCATAGTAGGATCCCTTTAGCATGCAGTTTGAGGACAAACCTTACAGAAACTGATGGATATCTAACAACCCAGTTTGACAAAGGTAGGAAGTGTTCACTTTGGCATACAGCATAGACAAGCTGCTGCTCTTGACAATCATCTAGGACATTGGTGGTAGAAATAAAATCACACGTGGAAGTTGGGATTGGGCCATGCGTGACCACCTTAAAAATGTATTATGTACTGTGGCATTTCTTTATAATAACTTTGAAAAGTTAAGCATACTAAGCATGGTCCGATTTTGGGATGGGTGACCTCCTGGGAAGTGTCTCACCGTTGAGCTAATTTCCACCATTGCATCAAATTGTGAGCTGATTGCATGGGTTGTCGGGCAGCGGACAATATCTCAATATTAAATTTATAGTCTGTTAGAACAACGCTCCACATGTGGATATATTGTTGTTTATATGTGGAACACACTAAGTTATAAAGTTGTTTTTTATCTTCTTAATGGTATATAACAAAATGCTGGGCACCTACCAAAATTTACTAGTTAGTGTTTATCATACAGTTGCTTAGGTAAGGGGCTTGTGCTTTTGATTCATGATCTCGACGAGGATGATTCATGTGCAGGAGTGGTTTTCATTCTTCTAACATTCAACTTCATTCTTACAGTAATGCTTTTTCAACAAAAAGATGGAATATAAATGCTACTTTGGTTTCTGATGTTGGATGAGTTTCAATCTTCTTGTCATATATTGTGAAGTTCAGTCTTAACACAATCTATCAATTACAGTCTAGCAGA
>JBBUKS010000017.1:4665383-4692611 GCA_038050645.1 Hedychium gardnerianum
ACGGGATAAGCGAAGGGCACGCAACGAAGGTATACCCTATTAGATAGGATCTTATTTTGTAGATTTAACTTGTATGATTTTTTTGCATGGATCACGGAAGGGATCATATTTTTCAGCTGCGATTTGATTTTGTCGCATAGGATTCCCAACACATATTTCATTAATAAAAGACAAATTTTATAGCTATTATATTTACTTCAGATCAATGTCAAATGAATAAGTATAATAATGTCGTAGGATAATAGATTTTTGTTTACAGCATATCAATTGGTTAAATTGATAGTGGGAGACTGTAGATATATATAGAACACTACTCTTAATTATTTCTAGTCAAATATTAATATACAAGGATAATATTAATGCGTTGAGACTAGCATGTAGGTCAGTTGATGATTTAATCTCACAAGTCATAGATATAAGATATCAAGTTGACACATGAGTATATATTAGAGAATATGTACTGAATTTATCCGTCATAAGAATATTTCATGGATCGTTATTTGAGTGTCATAAACATTCTCATAGTGACTATTAGTATAAATAGTCCTTAGACTTGAAGTCACTACAGTTCCTTATATAAGAAGTTGTGTACTTTGGTATCGACAAACGTCGCATGTAACAAGGTGGACTATAAAGTCGATCACTGGGTATGCAATAAGTTATGCGAAGGGATGTGAGTGATGTAGATGAAATCTATCTCTTCCATATGACAGAAGGATATTTATGGGTCCCTTGATTAAGTAGGACATAAGAATGCATGATCATGTTCAAATAAGTCAATATGAGATATTGAGCTCATTTGATTGAGTCTACTTAGAGATTAAGAAATATAAAGATTGATAAGAGGATGAGGCGATCTATATCTCATGAATCAATCTAGATATTGAGGATAGAAGGACCATTATACAAGATAATAGACACAGAAAAGGTTAGGTCGGATCTCAACATTCTTGTCATTTGGGTAGCAATAATGTATTGCTAGATGTCACTTATTGGTTATGTATCTAAAATAATTTTAGAGACATTGCCAACGTTACGAGAACCTATTAGGTCACACACATAGAGAACATGTTGATTTGGAGATATATTTATTTTAGTTTGACTAAAATACAATGGACTTTAAGATGAGTGTGTTAATTCAAATGAGTCCAGATTAGATTGGATTAGTGGGTTAGACTCATTGGACTAATTCGGATTAAACTCATTGGATTAGACTCAACCTCTAAAGAGGATTAATGTCTATTAATAGAGATTAATAAAACATTAATAAAAAATGAGACCAAAAGGCAAAACCTTTGGTATTCATTGGATGAATACAAAAATAAACCATAGGTAATGTAATTTTCGTGATATTGCTCTTCAAGTGGTTTTCCTCTTCCTCTCTTGGCCGACCTACCTGATGTTGTTGCTAGCATAACGAAGGTTGTTCTTCTCCGAAGGCTGAGTTCATGCGATGAACGAAGGACGTGTTTGTGTGGATACCGAAGAGGCACAACCACTCTGATCGTGCTGAGATCTACCAAAGCAAAGTTGATGCCGGGATTGTACCGTTCATGCAACAAAGGTAGCAACTGAATCAAACAAAATATACTATATTCGCTTGGATCTCTAGAGGGATCAAATTTTTGTAAAGATCCTTACAAAAAAACACATGTATGTTTCTACCACACAATCATCATATTCAATTGCACATAGTATCATGAGTAGTGATAATAATGATCAACATGAGTACAACATCTTATATGCATGTACTAGTAATAATTAACATGAGTACATCTCACATACATATACCAGCACAAGTAACAGAAATATATCAACACATGTGGGAGCAATGCTCCACCACAAGATATAAAGATGATCAAGACACCTGACTCATCAACTATGGACTGCATGAGAAATGCTCTACCACGACTGATCTCGTGGGCAGTCCGAAATGTCAGAGTCCCTATCTGTATGAGAAACACTCTACCATGACTGACCTCGTGAGTAGACATGAGGTAGCTATCTAACTACGGGCTGCATGAGAAATGCTCTATCACGATTGGTCTCGTGGGCAGCCCAGGGTATACAATCCCTTTCTGAGAGAGGAAATCTCAACTCATCCACAAACCGGATGCATACAATCAAGTAATAAGCAAGAAATGACATGACTACGATGCTCTCACACCCGAAGGAAGAAGTGATCGCTAGTCTGTATGCAATACCATGATGAGGGGGATATAAATAATCTCATCATCGTATATGCATATCTATGCAATGTACAAAATCACATCCAGTCAAGATAGATCAATTTAATACACATCACACACGTATTTATATACTACCAATCAGAGATAAGCTATAACCTCTAACATGTCATATCACCTATAATACACGTCACTCACATGTTCACATATGCATACAATAATGCTAAATAGGTAAGGTACACATCACACATGTGTCCACATATACAAAACATAAATGCATGTAACGATATACAAGATAAATATCTTAAACACATGTCACACACGTGCATACAACTACATGACAAAGTACATAGAGAACTAGCATATGAACATATATGCATGTCACACGCGTGTCTACCAACTACATGAATATACAAATACAAACATGTTCCTATTGTACACACTATACCTGTGTGCATACTACAAGATATGGAAACAAATGAGACTGCATAGATATAAATAGGTCATCTCTAAGTACAAGCAAATAAGTATCAAATTCAAGTAATAAAGCAAATAGAGTCAAAATAAATTCAATTACTAATCATGGTATCAAAACATACACTAAGATAAATAAACTACTAGAGACAAGAATTAAAATACCCACCCCAAATGTAGATCGTACTGAAAGTCCTCACGTCTGAAAATCAACTTCAAATCAAAATCCTACAACATAGAACACAAATTATAACAAAATCCTAAATCGTTTAGGAAATCCTAAAATTTGGTCTAACACGTAACTACTTTGTATAGGTATACATTTACCCCAATGCCAACACACTAAAACAAGCCTTCCACTAATTACCGAACTTATAACATTTATAAGGTAGAGAAAACTCGTTACCCAATGATTCCTCTCGAAAACAGTTGTCGGTGACGTTGAGATGGCCGGAACAGTAGCACTATGGTTGGAAATGGCTGAAACAAGAGGTTGTCGGCTATGGTGGCCGGTCGCTGCAATTGGTGGCCCTAGACGATCCGTGAAGCTGCTGTAGTGACCGGTGATGGCCGGAGCAGCGAGATGACTGAAAATCAGATCTGTCCTAGATTTGGCTGGAGCAAAAGGGAAATCGAGGATGGTTGGAAACCTAGCTCTGACCAGCGACGATGATGTCGGGTCCGACAGTAGTTCGTGGCAGAGGAGATCATCCCGGGCAGAGAGGGGTCAAGACTTGCCCTCTCTCGTTACGGCCTGGTCGCGATTGACAGTAGTGGCTGGCAAGAAAGGGCGGCGATGACGATGACCTCTTGGCCAGCGGCTGGATATGGCAAAGAGAGATCTAGAGAAAGGGTTGACTCCCCTCCGGCCTCGATCTGCCCAGAGCCTATGGTCGGCGGTGACCGAGGATGATGAAAATCGACAGCAGGTAGTAAAAGTCGAGGCCGACGAGTCGATCGGGAGAGGAGGAAGGTGCGGCTGGTTTTCGGGAGAGGATTTGGGAGAAGAGAGAAATGAGAAGTTTAAATAAGAAGCTTTGGTTTAATTATAACCAGCCCTAAGTTCTAATCCGATTAATCACATCTTATCATCCTAAAATTTTGAATTAAATCCATAATTTTTTTTCAAAATTTTCCATTAAAATTCTATAAGGTTTTTTTTTCCAATAACACATTATTTTAAATTTTATTTTTCGTATCTTAAATTCTCCTCCACTAATAATAATTTGATCCCCAAATTTACTACCCAAGTGCGATAATCAAATAGTAGCATATTCAAATAGTTTAAGTACTGAAGAAAAACTTTACGCACCTTACGTAAACATGTGAGAGTATCGAGCTCGAGTCTTATCCTCAAGCTCCCAAGTTGTCTTTTCATCAGTATGATGTTGTCATCCAACCTTGATGAGTCAAATGATTTTATTCCTCAACTGATGCTCCTTACGATACAGAATCCGCACAGGAACCTCCTTATACGTTGCATCAGGCTAAAGTGGAATTGACACATCCCTCAAAATGTGAGTAGGGTCCGACACATACTTCCTCAACATAGATACATGAAACACATTATGTATACCTGCAAAGGTCGGTGGTAGTGTCAACCGATAGACTATCTCATCTAACCTCTCCAATATCTGAAAGGGTCCGATGTAATGAGGAGCCAACTTACCCTTCAAATCAAATCTCTTAACTCCTTTAGTGGGCAAAACTCACAGAAACACATGGTTATCTACATAAAACTTCAAAGGTCTTTGTCTCCGATCTGCATAACTCTTTAGTCGATCCTGGGCTTCCGACATTCTCCGTCTGATGATGCGTACTAACTCTGCGTCATGTTGAATACGTAGTGGCCCCAAAATTTATGGTTCACCATTTTTTTTTCATAAGGTAGGAGATTGACATACTCTGACATATATAGCCTCAAATGGTGATATTTGAATAGCTAAAGGATAACTATTATTGTACGCAAACTTTGCAAATGATCTTCCTAACTGTCCTCGAAATTCATAACGCACGCTCTCAACAAATCCTCAAGTATTTATATAGTGCACTATGACTGTCCATCTATCTGCAGGTGAAAAGATGTATTGAAATGAAGCTCTGTACTCAGGCCTGCTAAAGACTGCCAAAATCGTGAGGTGAAATGCGAATTTCTATCCGAAATGATACTCAGAGGTATGCCGTGAAGTCTGGTAATCTCTCTACAATATAATTTCGTCAGGCGATACAAAGAGTTTGTCTTACGGATCGGTAAAAAGTATGCAGATTTGGTTAATCTATCAACGATCACCTAAATTGTATCATGGTCTTTTCGTGTCCTGGGTACCCACTATGAAGTTCATAGTGATATGTTCTCACTTCTATACTAGTATCTGAATCTTCTAAAGTAATCCTGCTGGTCTTTAATGCTCAACCTTCACTTGCTGACATATCAAACATCGAACTATGAATTTCACTATGTCCTTCCTATCGTTCCACCAGTAGAAGCAACTTAGGTCTTGATACATCCGAATACCTCTCGGATGAACTATGAATCGTGATCGAAACACTACTCGATGTAGATTTTCTTTAAATCGGGTGCATCTCGGGACACACAGTCTTCCTCCAAAAATGGAGATCCTCATCTTTGCTCCCCAAAAATTTTTCCAAGAGGGTTGATCTAAAGATTGAAAGGTGACTACTCATGCTCGACAATCGACTGTAGCACAATGAGTGGTCAACCAATTCATGCCTAGGATGATGTCAAATTCTATCAGTTCAAGTATTTGAAGATCCACTATCAGTGAATGACTACCGAAATCTAAGGGGCATCCCCTGACTTCCTGACTGATGGTCAGCACCTCTCCAAACGACAAAGATACAGCTATACCATGCAATCTAAGTGTAGGAACTCTACGAATCTTACTCAAAACACTCGAGATAAATGAATGTGATCTATCAGTATCTATCACTAAATCAACAAGAGCAAAATAAACTAAAATAATACCCCGCATCTCCACCAAGTAATGACCTAATCTCATAGATGGTATGTCGCTAATTCAATCTTTTCTACGTCAATGCAAGTTATGTACTCAAATGTGTCACCCAAGTTATCTAACCAGGCATAAGCAATCCAAAGGTTTGAATCTCCATGAAACAGAGTAAATCAATCTTTTACTGATTGGGACAACAATAATGTGTGGGCTCTATTGGTACAGTTGGTGGTCTTTCCTAAGACTGTCCTCCCTAATCTCCACTAAGTGGTTTGATGGGTCTGACCTCTGTTATCCAACTCAGTATCAATCGGAACCCCAATTTTTTTTTTCTCTTTAGCATCAAGCTCAGGTCGCATCGACATAGTAGATCGTCTTCATAGTCGTTTCGGACCACGACCACAAACAGTAGCTGACTCATCGTGAGTCTTTCCTATTACAAACAACTATGTAAGAACTAATAGAAATATAGGTTATCTGTTATACAACTTATATCCTATAGCTTGGAGATGTTTTGCCGCGATCTTATCCCAAAACTCTGAAAGTCATATCGAGAAAATAAATCACGATGACCAAAACACAAAAATAGACTTTCGCAACATGTGGCTCTGATACCAATAAATTATCACGCCCCGGAGGTATACTTGCCCGTTGAGATGGACGATACCTCATTGTGACAATCTTAGATACAACATGATATGAGTCTACAAAAAATATCCAAACACAATCACATAATGTAATATAATACCCCACTAGGGTATACACAACCATGCAGTGTAATAAAATATCCCACCAGGGTATACACAACCATGTAGTATAAGACAATACTCCACCAGGGTAAACACAGCGATATAAAAATAAAAGAAGGGGATTCATCCCATCATGAAACTAAAACTCGACTGCGTGCCGACACGACTTAAAACACCACGAACAATACATAACCGAAGTAAACCAGGAAGTCTAAATACAAGTCAATTATTACAATACAAGTTCAATAAGCAAATGCGAAAGCAAAACAAACTGAAACAAAACGATGTATTCCAGACGAGGAGATTCGTGATATCTTTTAAAATTGTCATTCTTCCACTTATGGATGTCATTCTGGGGCAATAAAAACTGCAACAAAAGTTCTACAAGAAGGATTTTATTGGCCCCATATCTTTAAGGACTCTAGAAATTTTGTAATGGCGTGCGATCGTTACCAAATGACAAGGAACATTACTAAAAGGTTTGAGATGTCATTAAATATCATCCTAGAAGTTGAGCTTTTTGATGTTTGTGGGGTGGACTTTATGGGCCCTTTCTCTATATCTGGGGTGAATAAGTATATCTTACTAGCTGTTGATTATGTTTCTAAGTGGGTGGAGGTCATTGCATCTCTATCATGTCATCCAAGATGGTAATCAATTTATTCAAAAAGATTATTTTTTTCCTAGATTTGGAATCTCACGAGCAATAATTAGCGATGGAGGATCTCATTTTATCGAAAGACAGTTCAAGAATCTACTCAAGAGGTACAGAGTCACTCACAAGATAGTCACATCATATCATTCTCAAACAAGTGGACAAGTAGAAATATCAAATAGAGAGATCAAAAGTATTTTAGAGAAGACTGTGCTAACATCTCGAAAAGACTGGTCCTTTAAATTTGATGATGCATTGTAGGCATACTGGACTGCTTATAAAATCCCCATAGGAATGACGCCTTTTTAGTTAGTTTATGGAAAGTCATGTCACCTCCCGTTGAAATTGAAGCATAAAGCTTATTGGGCTATTAAGCAGTTAAATTTTGATCTATATACGGCTGGAGAGAAGAGAAAACTTCAACTAAGTGAATTAAAAGAAATCCGGCGAGATGCATATGAGCATGCTAAAGCATACAAGGAAAGAACTAAGATGTGACATGATAAACATATAATGAGGAGAGAATTTAACACAGGTGATTCAGTATTGCTAATCAATTTAAGACTTAAGCTTTTCCTCGAAAAATTGAATTCAAGGTGGGTGGGACACTATCAAGTACAGAAGGTGTATTCATATAGAGTTGTGGATATTTGGAGCAAAGCATCGAGGACTTTTAAAGTGAATGACTAGAGATTGAAGTACTTGTCGGATATGCAAATTGAGGAGGTTGAAGCAACAGACTTTCTTGAACCACCAAATCTAGATTGAGGGGTGTTGGTTAGTATTTTTGTGATTTTTATCATAGTTTGTTAGTTTAGTAGTTATTTTCATTCAGCATATTTTGTTTTGTTAGATTTAATATTTTTGGTTATCAACTTGAAACATGCATAAGTAGACTTATCTTTTAAGCAGAATTTTGATAATGTCATGTGAATGTACTTTTTAAATTTTTGATTATTCATGTTCTCTTTATCTTTTAGTAAGATGTATTGTGAGTTGATGATGTTTCACCAATTACCTACTTGATAGTTTGAACACTTCACTTTACTAATGTTTTGCTTTCGAAAAGTTGATTTAGTATGATTTAGTCATGATTCATCTTGTCGGACCAGTACTTTGATAACCATAGGTGACATTCTTCTAACATTTTAATTACTGGATAATCTCGGTTATTGTCAACTCATTTGAAAAAATCTGATCTCAAACTTAAAAAGAGTTCTTGATGCAAGTGTTGCACAATGCAAACACTTATAAAAGTTAAAAAAAAAAGAGAGAGAATAGAGGTGAAGAATAAATAAATAAGAGTCACAAAAAAATAGTTATCGTGAGTGAAAACTAATGTTACCCCTTTGGGACCCAGTTAGATTACTGGAAAAATAACTATTAGATTTCTCTTGATAATGAGTACTCCTTTGAGACTTTGTATTGGGAAGAGGGAACAAACCTCACATAAAACAGGTAAGTGCATAATGCTGGAAACTTTGGGAACACGATAGAATGACGACTTGACTTATATTGGAACTTGAAAACTCTAGGAGCAAGATATGCACTGTGCATTTTGACTCTCTTGTAGGCTTGGTGAAACTAATCTAGTACCTTTACTTTATGATAATACTACTTGATAGGATTAGATGAACTAATTGAGTTTGAGATATGATCATTCACATGTGTTCTAGATATTGATGTTTGTTTGAGGACAAGAAAAGGTTTAGTCTGAAGGATTTTGATGTGTATATTTTATATAGGATTTTTCGCATAGTTTATCACACATTTTATCTCATGTATTGAGCGTTTATTCTATGTTTTCACTTGTTTATGCTTTATTTTGATACTATTTTAGTTCGTAGAGTTGCTCTTGTGTATTTTCTTTGATAGGACATGAAAATGAGCTAAAAAGAGATTCGAAGACAATTTTACAAAGGAAGAACACCTGCCATGACCCATGGTGTGGGTCGTGGCCAAACTAGAGGGGTCGTGCCAAGAAATTAAAGCTCAAAGTGCTCCACACGAGGGGTCGTGTCAGTCGGCACGGTCCGTTCTCCATTTTAAGACCTTCTCAGAAGCTACCATGGGAGGGTCGTGCCCGCCGGCACGGGCCGTGCCCGTCTCTTCGATAATCTCAGAAGCTACCACAGGGGGCTTGTGCCAGTCGGCATGGGTCGTCCCAATCTCTCCAACAACTTCAAAAGCTACCATGGGGGGTTGTGCCAGCCGTGCCCGATTTTCCAACAAACAGTGTTCGCAACGGGGGGCCTGTGCTAGTCGGCACGGGTCGTGCCAGAGACCTGCAGAACTTTAGATCTCCGCCACGGGGGGGGGAGGTCATGCCATCTGGGACGGCCAGTATCGTCGCCCGCTAGCAGCCACAGAGCTCGACACGAGGGGTCGTGCCAATGGGCATGACCCGTGTCGGGCACTTGGAGATCTCTTATTTAAGCCAAATTTCAAATCTAAGATGAGGATTCCGATTGGGTGCCGTCTAAGAGTCCCAAGAATACTGTGGAGAGGAGATTCAAGGAGATTTTGATGCTCAACGCCCTGAGTTTTGATCGGAGATCAACTAGAGATAAGCTATTATATCGAGACTAAGCTTTTCTTTCTCTTTTCTAAATTGTAACTTGTATTCCTTATATTTTTTGGTTGTAACTCCGATTCTATGGCGTAAACTCTTGATTTTAGGATTAGGAAGTAGCCTTATTGATATGTAAACATAACTTGTTTAATCTATAGAGTTTAAATTATTCTCTTTCGATGATATATATGATTGTGGTCTGGATCTACTGATTTAACACAATCTTGATGTTAACCTCACAAGATTCGTATCCCATGAAGATTTAGGGAATGACTAAAAGGAGAACTCAATCCTCTGACTCGTAGAACCCCAAGACGTGGAGAGTCGACAACGAAAGTAGATTGGAATACCTTGAGGAGTAATAGATTGCCTTAGATCTTAATTGATTGATTCCAATTCGTAGCCATACAGTAAGAGTAGACATCTCGAGAGTTATGGGATCATGTGACAGGGATCTCCTTAGAAAAGTAACTCCTCAGCTCTGTCATTTTGAGAGTAGAGGATAATTGAAATTGAAACGCTAATGTAGTATCAAAAGTTTACATCGGATACATAGGACAGTCTACCTACATAAATCATTGTTGAGGATAAGAAATCAAACATAAATTCAGAGTTTATAATCATTTAGGTAAAATCGAAGTCTTAGAATCGATTTTTCAATAAATTCTCTCTTGGATCACTCTTCCTTTCTCTTCTTTCTTTACTCAAACTGAGTTCTCACTCTACCTTCACTTAATTTTATATTTTCTTTCCTTGATCCTTTCGTTCTTGAACCAACCAAACCCATGATTAATCTAGACAATTGGATTTACTTAGTATATTAGTATTTGACCGTCATTCCTTGTGAATTCAATCTTTTTATTACTTCACGATAAAATCATACACTTGCGATTTTTCATACATCGCATTTGCACTGGAATAAGTTTTGAGTTCATCACATATGAATCTTCACCTAAGGGAAATCGTTCTTCTAGATTATTATATTCATTAATGTTGACACTCATCAAATAAATAATGCATATCATTTACTAAGAATCCTTCTAGTCATATCGTTAGTACCCATATTTATATTTAGACTAGGAGATATGTGTCATTCCTCTAATTGTGATTTAACAAATTTAATGGATGAGAGCACTTTGTTAGGATTATAATTTTCCCCAAATTGGTCCAATTTAAAAAAAAAACAAATGTAAGTTTCATTTTTCTAAATTTTTTAATTTATATCCAAATAGATTTATATATATTGTAAAAAAAATCCTATTAAGATAGTCACATGATCATCCAGTATATTGGGAAATCTAAAGTTCACTATACTAGCTCATTTGAGATCTCAGGGCGTAGCTGAGTTGGTACCCAAATGGTAGACTTGTATCAATGAGCAAGGGTTCGAGTCGCGATTGTGACAAAAAACCCTCCCACTTAGTGGGCTGCTCAGTACTTGATTTACCTCCCTTCATCTCATCGTAGGGCTGGCAATGAGGGTCACTTGGTATGAGTGTTATTACGTTTTGCATCAATATACTAGCCCATTTGTCTAAATTTTAAAAACAAACAAGATCTAGATAGTGAAATTTAGGTTTGAGGGCATGATGACACTCAGGAGACTCATAGGAATGAACTAGTACTAGTTTGAGTTGATTCTAAGATGATTAAAGCTATCAATGAGTTGTCATTGAAATTAATTGAGATCATACACTGACCAAGATCTAGAATTTTGGGCATGATCAAATTATTGAGAGTGTAAGAAACTCATTGGTGTTATTATTGAGTGAATATGGTAAGTCTATTATCCCTCAGTGAGTTTATATCAAAAGTACTCAAGGCTATCTAAATTTCAAAAACTTACGGGATGCTATTTAGGTCGTGGAATTAAGGTTTGAGAACTTGATGATACTCAAGAGGCTCCTAAGAATGCATTGATCTTTGTTTGAATCGATTTTGAGGTGACTAAGATTATAGTGAGTTTTGGATAAAACTCACTAATAAGAGAGTGCAAGACATTCATTGTGTCATTGAGTGGATATGATAAACCTTTTAATGAGTTTATGCCAAAAGTACTTAAGATTGTTTAAATTTCAAAAATCCACAAGATGCTATCTAGGTTATGGAATTTAGGTTTAAGAGAATGGTAACACTCAGGGACTCTTAGGAATGCATTGGTTCTCAAGATTAAACTAGAGCATGTTGAAGGAAGATGGGTGGAGAAATTGTAAAGCATCCTCTAGTCCTATAGAACAACTCCTAGGAAAGGAACATGAATGACCACTTTTGACTTGGTACATGGAGGAGAGACAATCGTTCCCATAGAAATCGGAATGGAGTCTACTTGAATCAGTGCTTATGATGAAGGCAATGACGAGAAGTGGTTGCTCGAATTAGATTTGGTGTCGGAAATAAGGGAGCAACAAACGACTGAAGATATAAATGGAGGATGTTCCAAGAGTACAACAAGAAAGTCATTTCTCGCTCTTTTCAAGTGGGAGATTTTGTATGGAAAAAAGTACAGCCAGCAGGAGAAATTGGGAAGCTAGAGGCTCGATAGGAAGGCCCTTATCGGGCAATTCTGAAATTAAGTTCAGGAACTTATTACTCACAAGATCAAAAAGGGAAACAACTAGGATGTCCATGGAATGCTTTCATCTTCGGCCATAGCACGTTTAGGTGTTGGGTATTTCATACTTTTAATAAACGGTCAAAGGAGTCCGTTAGCATGTTTCAGTCTCACGTGTTTCTTGTATTTTCATTCTCTTATAAGAATTACTTTCAACATTTCCCTCCTCCGTTAGGGACGGGGTCATCACTAAAAAATATTTCCTCCATCAAGGACGGGGCGCCACTTAATTTCCTCCGTTACGGACGGGATCGCCACTTAAAATCTTTCCTTTGTCAAGCAGAGTCACCTTTGACATTTTCCTCGTTAGGGATGGGGCCGCCACTAAAAGATTTTCCTCCATCAAGGACGGGGTCGCCACTTAATTTCCTCCGCCAGGGACAGAGTCGTCACTTATTTTATCAAGGACAAAGTCATCACTTACTTTGTTAGGGATAGAGTCGCCTTCGACATTCCCCCCATTAGGGATAGGGCAGCCACTAAAAGCTTTTCCTCCATTAGGGATAGGGTCGCCACTTAATTTCCTTCGTCAGGGACAGAGTTGTCACTTACTTTGTCCGGTACGGAGTCACCTTCGACATTTCCTCTGTTAGGGACAGGGTCGCCACTAAAAGTTTTTTCCTCTGTTAGGGATGGGGTCATCACTTAATTTCTTTCGTCAGAGACGGGATCACCACTTAATTTCCTCCATCAAGGATGAGGTTATCACTTAAAAGCTTTCTTTTGTCAAGAACATAGTCACCTTTGACATTTTCCCATCAGGAATGGGTCGTCGCTAAAAACTTTTCTTCTGTCAAAGACAAGTCGCCACTTTTTTTTTTAATTACAGAATCATCACTTAAAAGCTTTCTATCATCATGGATGGAATCATCTATCATTAAGTCCTTACATCAATACTTGTGAGTCAAGAGCATAAACACCTTACCCAGGTTCTTTTATACTATTTCCTAGTGCGATGATATTTTTATCAAACTAATCATGAGTCCATCATCATGGATGGAATCACCTATCATTAAGTCCTTACATCAATACTTGTGAGTCAGCAGCATAATCACCTTACCCAGCATAACCACTTTACCCAAGTTCTTTTATACTATTTCTTAGTCCCCAGGGTGTAGCGCAGATGGTGGACGCATGACATTTCTAGCATAATAACCAAGGGTCGAATCCCCGGGAACTCACGACTTAGGTGTTCCATCCCATCATGCGCCTTCCGTCTATGTACTTGAATTTACATTCTTTCATATCCGTGGGACCGGCTCTAGGAGGCCGCTGATATGACAGTTCCATATTTTTATACTATTTCCTAGTGTGATGATATTTTTATCAAACTAATCATGAGTCCATAAGAAGTCAACCATAAATGAAAAGTCATTACATAAACATAAAGATTCAATCTGTGCTATGGTAGAGATATTATCGATCATAGGCTATTTAGCCATTTTGTCCGCAGGGATATTATCGATCACTTGCTAAAGGTTTAGAAAATAAAGCAAAGTATTTATCAGAGGGTAGCATGCCTCTCAAAACTGGTGTATGACACTTTTGAAACCATGTTCCAGGAAGATTGAGCACCCAGAAGATTATAAAATTTATGATTTATCTCTTCTGTATTAGTTTTAAGATAGATTAACAAAGATGTTGGAGGTGAGCGTTTCACCTTTTGCCACTATAAAATTCAAGTGAATTCAAGAAGGCATTCTTCCTATTCACCCATCACCCTTCTTCACCAGCTTAGTAGTTAGCTAATTTTTTTCC
This sequence comes from Hedychium gardnerianum, assembly GCA_038050645.1. Taxonomy (NCBI): domain Eukaryota; kingdom Viridiplantae; phylum Streptophyta; class Magnoliopsida; order Zingiberales; family Zingiberaceae; genus Hedychium; species Hedychium gardnerianum. The sequence goes on from JBBUKS010000017.1 coordinate 4,679,361, forward strand.
CAGCTCTATACTTTCACTACCAACGCTTCTTGGCGATTCTTCTCCTCTGCTTCTTTTCGCTCGGCTTCTTGCAGGCATTTCGGCATCCCCTATACTAAGTTGAAGTTAAAAAAGCTGCTCAGAGTAAAGGGCTGCTTACGCCTTGTGTACTGATGTTGACCTCGCCATCTCTAATTCTCGATGTTGGTTCTCTTGTTGCTCCCTCTAATCGGCCTTAGTAGCGCACATCTGGTGGTATGTTTCGATCAAATTAAGGAGGCGGACTTGAAGTTCTTTTTGTGCATTAAAGAACTGCAAGTAAAATCAACATGCAACGTAAGTGCCAATAGATAAGAACACAAAGGAAAGAGATTTACTTTCGATTGTTGATTTGCATAGTCTCCATTATCCCAGTCAAAGGTAGTTTGCATAACTTCCCTCCTATATCTGTCTTGTGATAAAGAGAGCTCTGGAACTTGAAGGAGTTGGGTTGACGTGGAATTCCGTAACCAAAGGTGATACCCGGTATAGCAAGGGGATTGGAAATAACTGAAGAGTTTGGTCCTGAGGGAGATGTTGATTGCTTAGTAGTCGGAATATTTGAGTGAGAAGAAAGGCACACGGGGGAGGAGACTCAGGGATTCAGACTAAGAGAATGTCGAGATAAACTGACCCGGTCACTCGCTTGCATAGGCGAATCCTCTTACAAAATCTCATTGGTTCCCTGGACTCCCGAGGAGAAATAGCTTAGGGAATTGAGGGAAGTGGAAGATTTGACTCTGTAAAATGACTTAGCTCTTCAGGGGCAGGCGTTTCAATAGGTGTGGAGGTCTCATCAGTCAACGAAGTTTCAATTTCAGAAAGAACTTCAGAAGGAGTTATAATCTTGGCTAAAGACTTTCATATGTTTGTTAAGAGATACACGCCACATCTTTTTGTCTGTAAAAAAGATAAAACAAAAGCATTAGTTAGTTCTCATGGGCAAGAGAATGATTTCTATTTGCCCACCTAAAGGAATGTTAAGCTTCGTCTGCACCGAAGTCAGTCCAAAATGAGAATGGAGGACATTGGCTAAGTCCTAATGAAGCTAGGCAAGTGAAATTCTGATTGAGAATCAGACAGAAGCTAAGACCTAGCGGAGTTAGGCATAGTTCTGGTTGAGAATCAATCGGTGGAAGTCTTGGTTGGGAACCAAGAAAGCAAGTTCTAGTTGAGAACTAGGTGGATCAAGTCCAAGGGGAGTTAGGTGGGAGCTAGAATCTTGGCAAACAAGTTCAAGTAGAGTCAGTTGGGAGTTAAATCTTGACAACTCGCACTAGATGAGTCAACTGAGAGATAAACATCTAAGGTAAGTGGAGTAACTTTAGATTTTGAATCATACTCATTACGCGTAACCAATGCAAGGAAGCAAGTTTCGACGATTCTAGGCGATCGGAAAGGAGTCCGAGCAACCAGTTGGAGAAAACTCTGAATTGATGGAGTCGGGAGATACTAGGTGATCAGAGTGAGGGTCGGGGTGACCACAACTTACAGACAACCAGAGACACTTTTAAGCAACCGGTAGAAGACGAGATCCAACTATTCGAACGAGATGGTCAAGATCAAATTTGACCAAGCTCTAGGTGACTAGAGGGCTTCCAGTCGACCGGAGATTGTGAATGATGTTATCTATCGGATAAATATTGTAGCCACGTCAGTAGCTTCCAGGCGATGGAGGAGGTTCCAGTGGATCGGAGAAGTTCTATATAAAGAGGCTTGAGGCAGAGCTTTCAAAACAACTTTTGATCGTGCAACTACTATGTTCATGCTTGCACTCGTTGTGCTCGTTGCTCCTTCTGTGCTCTTCAAACCTTTGTGACGACGTGCTGCAACTTTGGGCCTTAACATCGATCGACAACCTTAGTGTATAATTTCTATTACATTGTTATCATAGATTTTAGTATTTTGTTTGTGTCTTAAATTTTTAGATTCTTTTTAAGATTTCTCCACCTATGAAGCTTTTTGGAAATAAGAGATTATAAATAAGAATCATTTTTTATGTCGTGTTTGTCTATGTATGCTTGTCGTTGTGATCAACATCTACCTACTTGAATTGCTAAGTGTAAAAATTTTCATATTCATCGAATATCAAAAGTTGCATGCCCGTTAATTTTGGTAAGAGTTAAAATTGCATGCTAAGTATAAAAGTTGCATGCTTATCAAAATTGCTATGTTATTACTTGTTACTTTTTATTTATTACTCCATATGTTTCAAATTTCTTGTTTAAGTTTACTTAATTAGCTCATAAAATTTATAACGTTATTCATCCCCTGTCTACCGTCGAGTTTGATCTTACAAACATATTTTTTCTCGTTTATTTGATATAAAATTAAGGAAAGGATATATTAAAATTCCCTCTATGGATCAATTTTTCATTATTTTTTGTTCACTTAAAATTGGACAGAACCACCTTTCCTTCATTTAAATCATTCTCCCGTGCCACCCACACAATCAATCATCAACAACCTTGCAATCCACTGATGATGCTTGTTGCAGCTCTCCGCGAGGTTATGGCAACCTCACGACCACCGCAAGATCATAGTGGCCTTGTGGCAGTCAAGCCTAGTCATGAGGCCTCCTACAATAGCCAGGCCTCTCATTGCGGCCTCACCTAACTGTGAGGGCCTCTCATGGTGGCCAGGCTTGGCCGCAAGGCAGCCTCATCAACTTTACAAGAGATGAAGATTAGATGATCTCAAACTCTTGGAAGCATTAAAAATATCGAGCCTTGCTCCTATAACGTTCTTGGTTACTTCTCACCATCAACCCTTCACCTTGAGATCTCTCATCACTATCTTTCTTCCATGGATGAAATCCCAAAAGAACACCTGTGACTTCCTCTAGCTCGAGAGTTTCCATCTTCACATTAAAGTCGTAATCAATTCTCGTATGTAGGAGACGATGGTAGAGAATTCAACAGCATGAGCGCCTTATCTTCATCTTTGAACTTCACATTAATCCGTTTCAGATCACTTACGATTTGATTGAAAACGTTGATATGTTGGCTCAGATTTGTGCCCTCTGACAGCTTAAGCTCAAACAACTTTTGCTTAAGATAAAGCTTATTTATTAGAGATTTGGACATATACTGACTTTCCAATTTTCGTCAAACTACCACCGGTGATTCCTCGTCCATAACATGATACATGACATCATCCATTATACAAAGTCTGCTCGTTGCCACCGCCTTCGCTTGTATTTTTTCCCAATCTGACCGTTCCATTGCTTCAGGTTTCTTTTTGCCTATTGCCTTCGTCATGCCTTGTTGCATCAGCAGATCTTTAATCCTCCTTTGTTACAAATTGAAATTTCTAGTTCCGTCGAACTTCACCATATCGAATTTCGTAGAAGAGATCCTAGACATGATGACCTAGAACTCTGATACCACTTGTTGAGATCACATTGTTACAATAGTGAAGAACCACCAAGAAGAAACTGAAGAAGAAGAATCGAGAGAGGAGAGAAGACAAAAATGATTTACCGTGGTTTGGCAATGTGCCTACTCCACAAATGGCCAAGAACTCTCTATTCAAATTAGGTTTAGAGTTACAATGATCCTATTTATACAACCGTAACTCATACATGATATTTTAGACTTAAAATACCATGTAATAGCAAAGATACCAAAAATCCCATAACTCCTCGATGCTTCTAGAATGGGGCACGATTTGGCCCTACACTTGGGCATGCCTGTGCCATGGGCGTGCCCGAACCAATAGATTCAGATACAGCTTGATCGTGTCGGGTGGCACAACTTTGTCCGCCGGCACGATCTGACCGTGCCCGACAACACGACCTTGTTTTTTTGTGCTCGTCGAAGACTTGTACATGACATGGCATGACCATGCTACCAAGCACGATTGTGTCGTGTCCTTGTCGAAATCGGCACATCCTAGCCGTGCTCCTCACCATCGGCGTCGACTCCATATGAGCAATCTCCAACAGAATTCATTGAAGTGTCATACTTGGTGCGGAGCAGTTGTTAAGCTCCCATATGAAAGACACGTTGTTCATCCATCGATGCTTGGACAGTCACTTTAAGTCCCCACGGGATGAGCTGTTGGCTAGTGCATGAGGTGTTGCCACAATGAGGTATGAGGGTCAAATCCTGGCTAGTAGCCAGGTTCCTGCCCTCCCTTATGCACTAGTCACTGTTCGAGCTAGCTAGACTAGCCCCCGTGATTTACCTTCTCCGTGTTGGTCCTGGGACGGATTGACGGGGACGCTGGAGGCGAGCGTTTCGACTTGCCACAATTGGACAGTCACTTTAAAGTTGAGAGACAAGTACATTTAGTCAACAGATGTAATTATGCGGGAGGGAGAAAAGCTCTAGTCGATTTCTGTGGAGCGGGAGAAAGAAATAGAATAGGACCGTCTCTGACAGTTTCGACTCACGGGCAGCCCATGAACTTTTAGCGACTTGACTGCAATTTGCGGTTAAGGGAGAATTCGTAGCCGCTGCGGCCGCAATTCACAGTTAAGGGTGAGTTTGTGGCCGCATATCACAATTAGACCATGAATAATTTGTGGCTTGGCCGCGAACTCACGGCTGCAATTTGTTGTCATGTTATCAACTTGCAATCGTTACGGGCGATTTACAACAACGCTATGAGTGATTCTTGGCTTGACTGCAAGTTAATTTGAAGCAGTCACAACGATTACAACCTAGTTGCGAGTTTGAAACGACCTCGATTTGCAGCCAGGCTACATCACTTTTTATTTTTTAATCCAAACACCTCAATTGAGTCGAACCTATTCATCCCACTTGAATTCGATCGACTTGGGATTCATGTTAACTGAATCAGTCAAACCCTCGTTTCTATCGCGGTCAAACTTAATCTACTTCAATCCTGTCCCATCAGCTTTAGCTTATCGTGGAATAGTAACTAAATTTTAGTTATACACTTCAGAAGAAGCTTCTTCATTTTTTTTAATAAGGATAATTTTTGATTTCTGATTAGCCTGTCAACCCCGTGTTGTCCAAGCCAAGCCATTGAATTTTCAACGCACTCGCATTCTTAATCTAATTAATGTTGTGGAACTCATCAGAAAAATCAAATTGGGGTTTGGGATAGGCACCAGCGGAAATGAGTTTCTTAGCCGGGCGTTTAGCGGCCACAGAGGGAGCTTATTTCCTCCACGAGTCGAAGAACGTCGTCGGCCGCCTCGCCCAGAAGCTTCCGCCTACTCCGCCGCCCTCCCTTCCCGTGGCTGCTGAGGCGAGTAGCAAGAACGCCGATGTTCTTCCGGAGATATTGCGCCACGACGTCCCCCTCAACGGGACGTCGACGGCGGATGCCTCTTCCCTCTCAGCCTCATCCAAGTGGCTCGTCCGCGGCTCCTCCTCTTCCTCTATGGTCTCGCCGGACTCTCTCAATCCTCTCCGAGCATACGTTTCTCTTCCACAGGTTACTTTCGGCCCTAAAAGGTCTGATCTTCGTTCCTCTTCTTCTACGATCTACGTTCCTCTTCTAGGATTTTGTTTTATTAGAAACGATTGCACCTTCCTATAGTTGGTTGGGTTTAGGCATGCTTTGTGTTTGATATTGATTTCGATATAGTTCAAGTGCTATTAACATGGATCGAACAAGTAAACTTTGAAAACCATAAGGAAATTACAAAGTTAACATTCTGCAGACAGAAGAAAATGTAATGAATAGGAGCTGAATTGGATAAGACTTTATCCATCTTAGAGTTGGAGTACCACCTTGCCGGAGAGTCATGAAATTCTTAATCATTCATTGTTAAGCCCTAACACTATTTGTGAAACAGGGTTTGATCTTGGCTTAGTTGAACATAACAAGCAATTGAGCTAGCTCCAATTCAATAATAACTAGAGTATAATAAAAGAAAGTATCTGAAATCTAACAAATTCTCCATTTTTTTAAAAAAAACTTTGTTAGTCTAGATCACCATTGTTTTTCTAGTTATCGGGGAATTCACTTCCTGTCAAATAAATATGAAGTACTACTCGAGGAAGGCAAGATTAGACATGTGTGCAATATGGTGATGTTAGGGCCCCAAGTTTGCTGCTTGAACCAGTTGCAAGGTCGTTAACTATGGTGATGTTAAGTGGCTTGAAGCTGCCTTCCAATATGAATGACAATTGCAAATTTACCTCTAAACATAGTTTGCATAATCGTCATCCTACCCAAGATCAATTTGGGGCCAGGATCGGATTTGTCGCAATCAAATCGTAGAATCGTACGATCCTACCAAAAACCCTTGAAATTTTATTGTACATGATTAATAATTAGAAAAATATCTAAAAAGGTCATTTGCATATAAATAGATTAATAATTTTGCATATACATGGCATGACATTATTACACGTATAAATTTAAATTAACTAGTAATTTAACTACCATTCTAGCACAGTAGCACCCAATAATATTTATATTTTCATATCACAAAATGAAAGAGTATAAAATTTCTACTAACACACTAACAATAATCACATTCAACCTCATTCCCTTAGTTCACAAGATGACCTAGTTTAAAGGCCAACAAAGCAGCTGACATAGTGGAAGCTATTGAATCCTTTGATTCGAATATTAACGTTGGAAACAATCTTCTGACTAATTGATTCCACAGAATACCAGACAATAGACATCTAAAAACTCATCGTTTTGGGAAAAAGAAACGACAAAATATTATTGAACAAAAAATAACTCAAAAACAACTAAATAGATGTTTAAATAGTCTCAAAATCCTAATCCTAACTCTACAAAATATGAAAATAATCTAAATTATAAAAGTCCAAAAGATAATAAAAAAAGACCAAAAATCATCCAGACCTCTAAAAAGGATTTAAATGATGTTTTTTGAGTTTGAAATTGGACGGTTATGGGTAAACTTGGTAACCAACTGTAGATCTATGAACGAGCTTCAATTTGATATATTATAGGTGGTTCAACCCGAGTCAAAGTTTGACTTCTCAAACTTCTGCATCAGCAACCCCCAACAAACAATGCGTAGAATCGCTTGTTGCCGATCCTACTCTGATTCTATTGATCCCACCAATCCTACTCCGATTCTATTGATCCCATAGGTCCTAGGAGCGATTTGGTGCTTCCGGATCGTACTAGATCACGATTTTGCAAACTATGCATCTAAAGCTAGAACTCCTCGGTGGTAAAAAGTATCCATCCACAAAAAAGTATAATCCTCGTCTCCTCAAGTATGGTGATGAACAAGTTTGTCTATATGACCACTATGCTCTAGTAATGACATTGTATGAAATATGATTAATTCTTTTCCTAAATGGAAGAAGATATAAAAATATTATAGGTACAATACTAGCCCAATAATAGCAAAAGCGTGAAAGGAAATGGAAGAGAAACTGAGAACCACATTTGGTGTTATGGTGCTGGTGGTGACGGTCTCTCTTAGTGGCTCTACATGATCCTCATGAAGGGTTAGAAACCATCGATCTAACAACTTAGGCTTGTCAACTATCCAAGTAACTCACTACTCTCATGTTATTGCACTTGCAATAAATCCTTATATCCGTGTAAATCTTACACAAATACATGTTTAATGTAATTATAGATTTGACCTCATCATGCAAATAAAACAAATGGTTAGCGTAAGACTTATAAATTCAGAAGTTATGAAGGATGGTGCATCAAGACCTAAATAGTAGGGGAAAAAATATTACCCACAAACATATGAATCCAACAATTTATATGACTCAACAGAGACCATCAAAGGTAAAAGTAGAATGAAGATTCATCATACTTAATGAAATATGATGCACAATTAATAATTGATAAAATATCATCTTGTACAATAACAACCACTAACAAAACATCTCAAAGAACTATCTAGAGGCATATCAAATATCCTAATTTGCTAGAAAAATAAAATATGGTGTTACACACTACATTGTAATATCCTTGGAACTTACAAAATCCTTATTAACTCTAGAAAGCTATGTGATTTATATCTTTGGACCAAATCAATAATATTTTCTAAACTGATCCCAGGAATCTAATCTTGACTGATACAATCCAATCTCTATCAAGAAGATTCTCAAGTTCTAAGTTAGGCTAGTCCTTGACAATTGACTTTCTAATAAGCGATGATGTCATAACTCATGTAGGTGTGGACCGGAATTCAAAGTTGAATGGAGCTGAGGATTTGGTTTAAGTTCAAAGTGTAAACAAGGACAAATGACACTCTTCGTTCTGTCAGTCCTCAACTCCTTAGTCTTTGAAAAATAGAACTAGATCTTAAATCCATTAAACACAAAATTATATGTGTTGGCTCCTCAATGATATTCACCCTACCTTAACATTTGTTCGTTGCTAGAATGGCATCATAACAAATCCCATTAATGTTGGTGACAAGGTACAAAGATTAAACACTTAAATCTAACATTTGTGCAAGAATCACCCATATATTCTAGTGATATAGACTAGGATGAGGCTCAAAGATCAAGTATAACCTTGAAATAATAGACAATAGATGATAGTGAGATTTTTACCATGGTCCATGACTAATATGGAATAATGTTTACTGCATTTTGTATATATGAAAATTCTTATCCATATGGATGTCAACATTGCTACCCCTTACCTTCATAGTATGAACGGTCTCCTTATGCCTTCCTCTACATGTCGGAGCTATGCCCGGATAAAACTTCATCTATGACCTTAGTCACTGTAACTATAATGCCTATGGTCATGTTGATCATCCATCAACTCGGTTTCATATTTAAGCACACAGCCCTTGTACCTAGCCAAATTTAGTATGATTTAGTGGCATCCTAGCTGAGTACTTTAAGGACTAGAAGCAATAGTCAAGGCATCTTAGCTTTTCAAGGTAAATAATACGAGGATCTTATTATATGAGGTTGTGCTATGAATATTAACATCTGGGATAGTTGTGGAGATGGTCCTTTAACCTCTTCCTCAACTCAATACTCATGTGTCCTTGGGGTGTATGCCATCAGTCCATGCGATTTAGGTGTATCTCTAATAGAGCATTTTATCCCTCGAACAAACCTACAATTCCATGAAATGCACAACTCTCATATTGCAGTAGAGTGTCTATGAGTCTCCAAAGATAGACACGGAAAACTATTGATGGGGCCTCAAAGACTAATATTCTATCTACTAAACTAAAATGTGATATCAGGGTCTATTTGAGCCATACTGCTCTTTGAAACAGTCTACAAGCCATCGGTGGTCAAGATGGTGTTATATTTGTGGGTGGTAAAGGTGGTAAAATGATCATGGAGATAATGGAATTGCACGGGCTAGGAAGGTGGCAAAGGAGTCCCCAATACAACTCTAGACTTGGTTTCCTCAGAGAAGATTACGGTGGGAGAAAAAGGTTATGCCAAACAGGTGAGAGAATTAGATTCCATCAGGTCCAAGGAACATAGTTTCTTCATGAACTGTTGAGAGAGTTGGTCTACCATACTCATTGATGAGCTTGACGTGTTTTGGGAGAATTAATCTTGTGAAGAGATTTAGGATAATTGAGCTATCTGGTGAGAGAGGTGGGTGGAGGGGCTTGACAGAGGAAGGATGTTGTTGTTAGGAGAGGGAGACGAAGGGATAAGCTTTAAAGTGAAGTTGGAGAAGAGGTATAGTGCTTCGTTGAAGAGGAAGAGAGATTCCTGGGATAAGGTAGAGATGAGTTCGATAGGGCTTTCAAATGAATTGGAAGGGGGAGCCTCACTAGATGAGAGGCTTGGTGAGATAGATGGTGGGAGAATATGGGAGGTTCTGGTATCAAGTGTCAATTTGATATCTTATTCACTAATAAAGAAGGAATACAAATAATGTATTCAAGGACTCCAAAATTCCTACCTACAACCTAGGGATTTAAACTAGGTGAATGCAAGACCAAGTAGTTATGCCTATTCTCTCTAACATAATGAAAGAAAAAGAGAAGTATAACATATACAAGACATTTAAGAAATTGAGGATCAAAACTGTTTATTGATATTCCCTTGCATAGAAAACTCTGCAAAGCTGTGAAATCAACAAGCCAAAACTCATGTTAGATTCAGAAAATCTACATTGATTTCAGTGGGACTTGTGATGTGGAAATATGAACTTCACCTGCTCAATGGTGTTCTGCTCCACTTGATTGCTTAGTAAACTTACGCAAGCATTTGCCAGACAGCACTACTAGAACACCACTATGTGCATGACAAGTCAATGTCTGGTAGGTCCTAACATTTCTTCCCCGACCAAAATCATCAACCAAATAATGGCCCTTTGTTTCTGGTTATCATGACCTGGCTATGATGGATAGAGCCCAATTCCCAACAAAGGGCAGGGAGAATGTCAAGCTAAAAGTCAAATTAGTGATTGAAGTTATGAAACAATTAAATAATCAAGATTTCACATTAGAGCTTGAAGAAGATGAGAAGCATGGAGAAGCCAATGCATCTACCACCCACCTGGTTACCTTGTAGAAACTGCCTTGCGAGGAGTAACTAACCTATTGTCTAGCCCATGGAGAAACATTGGATGAGAAATCTTTGAAGCAAAATTCTTAGTCATTCGTCATTTAACCCTGGGTTGGACTTGGCCCATGTGATCAGAACAAACAGTTGGGCTAGATCTACTTTAAAAATTGCAGAAAAATAAAAGAAAATACATTTTTTTTTACCAATTTAGGGACAAACTTAATGCGTCTAGACCCCCATCAGATTCAAATTTCATTGCAATTTGTGAAGGTTTTCTTGGATAGTTCTTCCGTCAATTGATGAATTGTCACCCGATATTTTCAATTTGGTGCTTGGTTGCAAAATTTGCCTCAGTTTTTTCCCATGAGATGATAGCAGATAAAATGATGCAGTTAAGGAATCTATTTGAATTTCAAATCAATTCCTTATCTGCATCAAAGCATCCTTTTCTAATTTTAATTTATTGACTTTCTGAGTTGTGATGGATCTGTCATCAGGTGCGTTTATTATTTAGTGCAGATGGCAACTGTCTAATGAACATCCAAACATTTCAGCATCCACAGCCAATGACTTGAGACGTGATAGATTTCCCCATCCTGCTGATCCTGAGAAGATAAAGGTTGCATTAGCAGCATATGCCCAAAGTAATTTCCTCACTTTATAAAATTGCATTCAAGGTTTCTAATTAATTTCACTCATAATCTGTTTTGGTTTTCAGCCGACCCCACATAGTGGGATAAAGTTTGGTTGTTGTTGTATAATCTGTTTTGGTTTGTGGAGCTGATTGTAGTTCACAATTTTATGGATAATTCTGCATCTTAAAAATCATCTGGTTACCTTTAAATTTTTCTTGCTTTGTCACTCAAACTTAGAATGCAAAATATAAACTGCATTGAAACATTTAAAATGTTGTTTTGATTTTTATTTATACAACTTGCAAGTACTGCTGCACTGTACATTATTTTAGTAAATGAAAATATTAATTCTTCCTAAAAGTCCAACAATGCAAATTTAGAAGAAATGATAAGAGAAATGTTACTTTTTAAAGTTTTTTTTTGCTTATTTTTCTATCTGTCTCTTCATTCTTTTTTATTTTAAAATTATTTTCTGTGCTGATTCCATCCGATTTGTTCAATTCTGTCTTCTTAATCTGGTCAAGGTTATGCTTTCACCACCTAATGATACTTGCGTTACACATTCTGTTTTCTAGGACCTAAGAAAGGAATCTAGCATTAGACAAGAGAGACAATTAGGTCTTGTACTGTTGAAAATGAGATATTATATTTTCTTCAAAATATTCTCATATATTTCAATATTAAATCTCTCTATCATGATCTTTCACATCATAATTGATTGTCCCTTGTGCTTTATGATTTGTTCATTTCTTCTTACATGTAAACTAAACTGCATTGTTCTTTAAGAGTGAAAACTAATAGCAAAATCTTTTGAACAAAATATTTCTTGAGCATAAGTCCTTACCATACTTGTCATAATTGTGTGGTTCATGATTTGTATCTTATGATACCTATAGGAAAACATATTTTTGTAACCATATATAGGTTGAAAATAAATTTTCATGTCTATTTAACTTTTTTTAAATAAGTATGATTAGAAAAGTGTATTAAAATTTTAGGATTTTTGTCAGAAAAGTTTATTATTTTATGAAGAATGAGTGTTTTATCAATTTATAAAATGGGATTAGGATCAGTTAATACAATTTCCAATTCTTAACATAGTATCAAAGTCAAAACTTAGTGATTCAGTCTTATTACTAGTTATCCTTTAATTTCAGCTTCATCCTCAAACTTCAACACTGCCCTTATTCAGTAATCACTCGCACTTCGATATTTGGGTTTGGTTCCTTCTTTGCTTATCCTTTCCTTACAAATTAAAAGTTAATTCTTTCATTTTTCTTTCTTTCGCTTTTTATATTTTATTCCTAATCTATCCTCTCTTATCTCTGTGTCCTCTTAATCTTATCACGGATTAAGATACTATGTTCATGTTGTGTTGGTTGGCACTGGCGGAATTACTGTTCCGCCTGCCAACTAGCACGGGTTCGAAACCAGAGTCGGGATTTCGCGATGACCTACGCGAGGTCGCAGAGGAAGTCACGACCTCATGGAGGCCGCGACCTCGCGGATGCTGTGACCTCGTGGCGGCTTCACGAGGCCGCGGAGGAAGCCGCGCAACGGTTTTTTTTTCCTTCTATTTTAAATCTTTCATCTTTTATCTTTTTATTCCTTTTTCCTATTTCTTTCTCTCTTTCCCTTGATATTTTTCCTCCTTTATTTACTGATTTGTTTTTCAATTCTTCATGTTGAATTTTTTCCTCTTTCATCCATCCACATTAGTGAAAACAAATCTCTTAAATTCGTTAAGGATAGTTCATTTTTTCCCCTCTTCATCCTTCTACAAGGATAGAAAAAAATCTCTTAAACTCTTTAAGGATAATTAATTTTTTCCCCTTCTTCATCCGTCCACAAGGGTAGAATATTTTTCTAAAACTCATAGTTAATTTTTTTCCCTTATTCATTCGTCCACTGGTTAAACAGAAAGAAAAAAAAATCCTCTTAAAGGATGATTAAATTTTTCTTCTCTTTTATCTATTCACAAGATAAATAGAGAGAAAAACGTCTGATGGAGGAAACACATTATTAAAAAAAAATAAAAAATTAAATATAATATAATTTTTAACCTTATACAAGATACAACAACAACAACCAAGTCTTATCCCACTATGTGGGGTCGGTTATATGGATCCTTTTACGCCATTGAGCTCTATCCCCTACTATATCATCAT
>JBBUKS010000017.1:4702089-4712307 GCA_038050645.1 Hedychium gardnerianum
AGTAATACGAACACTTGCACTCCTTCCCAATGTTGATGCAGTAGTTGAGCCACTTCCACTGGCACCAACTGAGCCACTTCTATGTCGCATATTTTGCTCATATTCATATTGAGTTCGAGAGGCACTGAGAGCTGCTAAAAAATCTTCGTCATTTGGAACTTCACCACGACCTTCAAATTTATCATAGATTGGTTCTTTAGAGCTTCGGCTATCAAAAAGTTCACATTGTCGTTGTTGTTTATACTTTTTTGCCATCAAGTTCTTCACTCATTGCACGACGAACTTCTGGAGAAACTTTTGGACAATTAGAAACATCCGGATATCCAACAGCAAGATGTTGTTTTAGGTGTGTGACCCCACCACCGCGTCCAATCATATCACAATGCAAACATTGCCAATGAAATCGATTTTCTAATTGACGTGCGTGTCTCCAAGCTGGATCATGGAATTGTTGTTTTGGTGTCATTACCTATGCATTGTAAAAAATTTAAAATAATATACATTTCTAGTCATTTTATAATGTCAAGAATATATTTATCATTATAAACTTATAACTTAAGTATATAAAAAGTAACTTTCTAAAAGCAATCTTCTATAACACATTTAGAATGATCAGAAGTATACAATATTATAAGTGTTTTTATTAGGGATTATAAACTTGATAGCATACCTTTATCAAAATTTCTAAAATATAGGATAGATAATATTTCCTAGACAAATCAGGTAGAGACATTTTAAGACAAGAATGTTTTATGTTTTGAAGCAAGAATCCTAAAAATAAACTAAATATCTTAATATTGGATTCTAAATTTCTAATTTCAAATTAATTCTAATTTCTAATTTTTTTTATCTATAATAAGTATATAAATTAATACAAAAATACTACTTTATAGCTTATATATAATAATTATATAAATTATTTATTTATTAATTTAAATAATATATATTTAAAATGGTAAAAAAATATGAAAATATTAATTAAATAGTAACAGTAAAAAAAACACAAAAAATATAAGAATATAAATCTGATTTTTTAGAATTTTTTAAATTTTTTAAATGAAATTTAAAATATTAATTTTTTTAAAAGTTTAAATATATTGTTTATATATTTTATTGAGATAATTTAATTAGGGTTTAAAAAAGTCTGTTTGAAATATCACGTTTAAATTAATAAAATCGTTATATTTAATTTTCGAGAATGCACAGTGCATTCGCGTCTCTGCTTGTGGTGACGGACGCGTTCGGCGAGGCATCTAGTGGCGCTGGAGGCTTCCGACGGTGCTAGAGGCATCCGACAATGCTTCCGGCGACACCGGAGGCGTCTTCGGATGCCTCTCGACGCGGACGCCGGAGGCATCCGGCGAGGCTTCCGGCGACACCGGAGGCGTCCCGCGACGCCTCCGAGCTTCGACATGCCCTAGCCTTTGCGAAGATGGGACGGACGCCGCCGGAAGCATCCCACGACATCTCCAAGACGCCTTCGGTAAGCTTCTGCGCCTCCTCCGCTCAATTGAAATCATACCTGTCCACTCGCCGCCTCGCTCCTGCCTCGCTGTCGCCTCGCCTCGCCTCGTCGCTACCTCTTCACTCGCCAACCTTACATTATATAGTTTTTTTTTTTGATTAATCGATCGACAGGAGGAATCGAATCTGTCGCGATTCCTTCTGTCGCGCGATCGCACGACGCGATTCCTTCTGTAGCGCGATCGCGCGGCGCGATTCCTTCTGTCTGCGACTTTCGTCCCGTCAAGCACAAAACTCTCGCGCGCTAATTTCGGTGCTCTGGCGGAACGGTAAAAATCGGCCATGCAGGGCGGCACGACACGGTATTTCAATCCTTGGACGAAAGACAATCTACTTTGGCTCTCAACTCTTTGAAAGCTCAAATGCTATTTGATGATTGGACGAAAGCTACAAAAAAAAATAAAAGGAATGCAACTTTCAGGGCGAAGTAGAAAATTTTGATACAGAAGGAACTAACAAACTACGCGAGCTTTAATTCCCTTAAACCCTAAGTGGATATATAGATAACTTAAATAAGTTCATGTTTTTTAAAAAAAAATCACATTTATAAATTTATAAATATTTTTTTAAAATATAAATAATAATCTTGAATCGTCGTGAACTGTGGTTCCGAACCATAAACCATAATCAAGGTTAAAGGTCGAGATTTTTCAAATTGTCAAACTAACGATTCTAAACCGTCGAACTGTCAGTTTCAAACCGTGATCGGGTCTAATTTATGGTGCATCTATTGTAAAACGGCACACTATTTGTGAGCAGTGTTGGGAACTTCATAGTAAATTGCACAACTGAGTGTGAACATATAGCGAATAAACATCAAAATGAAACAACACTAAAGGGGTGACTTGAGAGGCCGACATCTCTTATAACCTTAAGCTTCTAGGTTCTAATTCATTAGTGTAGTCAACTATGTTTCTAATCTCTAGTAGATTAAATGTCTTGAGTACAACTCTTGAATCATCACATGACTCATTCATCAAATATCTTTTCTGCATACTCCCCATGTCCAAGCAATAAGAAAATAGCCACAACTGATGGTTCTTTGACTAATGTAGCAAGTGTTGATGTTAAAATAAGTCCATAATTCATGTCCCCATATTATCCACAAACTTTTTCTTTATTAAAAAATTTGCTCTAGACTTATGTTGCAATGCGATTTTTCATCATAGTTATCATTTATTTCAGACAAGGATTCAAGAAAGATGATTGTAGTTTGTACTAAAGTACGAGATGGACTCTATCATCTTGAGACATAGATTAGTCAAACATTACCAAAGAAAAGACAAGTTGCCTTCCTCTATAGTTTAGAACTTTTATATTTAATAATGATAAGATTTAGCTCATGATCACTGACTTATACATCCATAATTTACTACCATCTTTATTCTAAAGCATAGATATATGTTGAGAATTTCCATTATAAAGTGTGACTTGCTAAACACAAACGTGTCTTTTCTATTAAGTAATAAAAGAAGTTTTTTTTCTCTTTTATGTCATTCACAGTGATATTTGAAGTCTTACTACTTCTAATGTTTCTAGGGCAAAATAGTTTGTATCATTCAATGATGATTGTACTTATATTACTTGGAATTTTTTACTTAAACATAAATCTGATGTTAATAATGTTATTCCAATTTAGGTTCAATATCAAAATGTTTAAATAAGATAATACTAGAAATTATCTCAATCATGTCCTAACTCCTCATTTTCAAAAAGAAGGCATATTGCATGAGTCATCTTATGCCAATACAACACAACAACACAACAACACAAAATTGTAGAAAGAAAAAATGGTCATCTCTTATGGGTCAATACAACACAACAACACAGAATTGTAGAAAGAAAAAATGGTCATCTCTTATGGGCAACTCAAGCCCTTCTATTCTTGAAAAATGTGCTTAAATCTCTTTAAGGGAAAGCAATTCTTACAATTGTTCATCTTATAATTTGTTCGCCTTGCAAAATCCTGGGATTCAAGAGTAATAGAAACATTTTCAACATTCTATCCAAACATACACGCTAAAAATATCCCTAGCATATTTGGATGTGTCATTTTTTCATATGCATAGTTAAAATAGAGGGAAGCTAGACACAAGAGCATTAAAATTTGTATTTGTAGGTCATTCCTCAACTCAAAACAGGTTTTATGATACTCCATTAAAGAAGTTCCATGTGTTGACGAACGTTCCTTCCAATGTACAAGCATCTTACTTCAGCACACCACACCTTATCTTCAAGCTTATTTTCAAGATAAGGACACCAATTTCTATTATTATTTCCAATGTCTAAGTCAGTCTTAATATATATCAAATTCTGTGTGAATTTGTGTCAAATTCAGTATGTAGGCCCGTGCATGAAAATCCTCTATCATTGAGAATTTAAGACTTAATAAGGTGTAACCAAGGAAGAAGATGGTTATACATGAGCTAATGCAAGTCCACAAAAACAACCCAGATCCCTAATGTTAGATAACAATTTCTAGTTCTTAATTACAAGTTGAAACTGAATCTCATATAGGTGATGAATCTCATATAGATGATGAGAACCTAAGCCTTTCCATTGCCATTAGGAAAAGTTAGAGAGTGCACAGAACCATTTTTGTATCCTTTTCTAAACTTCCTATATTTTATATATTTTTTACAATCACATAAAGCTTTCTTGGTTAATCTAAACACTGTTGTATCCCTACCACCTTATCCGAGGCATTATCTAATGAGAAATGGAAAGAAGCCATAAATAAAAAATGGAGGCATCAAAGAAGAACAAAACATGGAAATTAATAAAGTTGTTGGTAGGAAAAAAACATATGGAGTGTAAATGAGTCTATAGAGTGAAATATAGAGTGCATGGATCAATAGAGAGGTAAAAGGCAAAGCTAGTAGCCAAGGGCTATACTCACGGCTATGGGACTCATTATTTAGAAACTTTTGCTACAGCTGCAATAATGAATCCGGTTAGAATTCTATTGTCATTAGCAGCTACAACAATTGGATGTCAAGAATGTAATTCTGAAAGAACTAGGAAGAAATTTATATGGAGATCCCACCAAGATATAAAAATAATTTGATGCTCATATTGTACGTAAATTGAAGAAGGCTTATATGGATCTAAGCAATCACCACAAGCTATACTCAATTGATTTTCAAGAGATTTTTGCTCTAGTTGCAAAAATGAATAGAATTTCATTGGCAGCTAATTATAGTTGGGAGTTACAACAATTTAATGTCAAGCTAGCCTAATACTCCAATAGACTCAAATCCTAAACTTAGAATGGCTAAGGAAGATGTTACAGTAGATAGAAATGTATCAATGTTTGGTAGGAAATCTTATTTATGTCTCTTACATAACCCAACATAATATGCAATTTAGTTAATCTATGCATAACCCAAAAGAAGGAAATTATACACAACTCCTAAAATTAAGTGGTGGAAATTAAAAGATGGGAAACAAAATATATTTAAGGAGAAGGTAGAAGTACAAGCATTAGGTGAAATATACGGTGACTTTAATATGACATGAGATAAGATGATATTTGACAATAGTAGCCAAGAGTGTACTCGTCAAAAGGGCATGTACCACCAAGTAAGGAATCTTGGTAGTGGAATGAGAAAGTACAGGAGAAAGTGAAGGAAAACCAAATAGCCTATAAAGAATAATATATTTATAAGAACAAGGAAATTTTTAAAAAAATATACAATAGCTAAGAAAGAGGCTAAGAAAGTAGTGAATGAAGCAAAGAATGAAACTTTTGAATGGTTATATCAAACATTGGATACAAAAGAAAGGGAATGAGACATTTATAGAATAGTTAAAGTGAGACAGAGGAAGACGAGATCTTTTCAAATAAGATGTATTAAAGATAAATACAATAGAGTACTTAGTAAATGATGGAGAAATAAAAAGGCGGTGGAATAAGTATTTTTATCAACTTTTTTTTAATGAAGATTTAAGTGACCAACTTAACTTAGGTAATTTAAGTAGGTTAAATGAGTATAGAAATTTAAATTTTTATGGTAAAATTCAAATTTTAGAAGTAGAACAAGTTTTAAATGAGATGCAAAATGGAAAAGTCATTGGACCGATATTCTGATAGAGGTATGGAAGTGCCTAGGGAAACATGATATTCAATGACTTACAAATTCATTTAACATGAAATTGAAAATAAAAAATATATTTGATCAATGGAGGGTAAGTACTTAGTTCCCTTATATAAGAACAAGGGAGACATATAAAATTGTACAAACTATAGGGGTATTAAATTAATGAGTCATACCATAAAATTTTGGGAAAGAGTAATTGAAAAAAAATAAGGAAGGAGGCCACAGTGATCGAAAATCAATTTGGATTCATACTATACATCTTATTGACAAGTATGGGAGCAAAAGCAAGATCTACACATGATATTCATTGACTTTTAAAAACTTATGATAGAGACCTTATATGGAGAATTCTAGAAAAGAAAGATGTTAGCATAGCATATATTGAATTATGTACGAGGATGTAATGACCAAAGTGAAGACTGATGGATGATTTTCAATAAAGATAGGATTGCATCAAGGATCAACGCTAAGTTCCTATCTTTTTATACTAATCATGGACGAACTACTTGACACATTACCGTAGTGCATGTTGTTTGCAGATGATATTGTTTTGGTAAATGAGACGCATGAAGGAGTAAATGCTAAACTAGAATATTGACGGGAAATACTAAAAATGAAAGGTTTTATACTTAGTAGAGTAAAGACAGAATATATGAAATTTAAGTTTAGCAATAGTAGACATAATGAGACAATTGTTAAGATAAGAGATGACGTGTTATCTAAAACTAAGAGCTTTTAAGTATTTATGATCATATTTGCAAAACGGTGGAGGGATTGAGAGAGATGTCTTCCCTATATAATACAAACAGAGTGATTAAAATGGAGGAGAATGTCGGATGTTTTATGTGATACCTTTAAAACTTAAAGAAAAGTTCTATAAAACGGCATTTAGACCTGCAATATTATACAACACTGAATGTTGGGCTATGACTCGAGCACATCAGTAGAAGATTAGAGTTGTAGAGATGAGAATGTAAAGGTGGATGTGTGGACATACGAGGATGGACAGAATAAGAAATAAAAGCATTAAAGAGAAAGTCAGAGTTGCATCTATTGAAGGAATACTCCGAGAGACACATTTAAGATGATACAAATATGTACGGCGAATAAATGCTCTAGTTAGGCGATGTGAAACTATGAAAAATACGCACATGAAGGTGAAGACAAAAAAAACTTAGTTAGCAACAATAAAAAAAGGGTAAAGGGAGGTTTAGTTGCTAAAGACATGTATGGAAGTTGATTATGATAGGCAATGATTAACAAAAGGTATATTGCACCTTTCTTAATGGCAACCTCATACTATGGAAGAGCAAGAACCAGAATAAGGTAGTGTGGTCTAGTGCAGAGGCAGAATTCCAAGCAATGACTCAAGGTGTGTATAAATTACTTTGGTTAAAGATAAGTGACTTACCGATCAAGTGGGATGGTCTAATGAGATTTATTGTGATAATAAATCTAAAATTAACATAGCTCACAAATTGATACTACATGATTAAACAAAGCATATTGAAATTGACATACTTCATTAAAGAGAAACTAGAGAGCGGAGAGTGGATTGATTTGTATCTCACAGACAACTAGCAAATACACTTATTAAACTTACAAAAGGGTTAAGTAGCTCAATGTTTCTAAGTGTTGCATCCAAGCTAGGAATGATAAGCTTCTATTCACTAAATTAAGAGGGTGTAAGAAAACATGATTTTTTTTTGTAACTATGTATATCCCTAAAAATTGGGCTAAAAATATTCCATAAATCATGGGATGAGATATGATAGCATAGAAAGGTTGTTTAGTATTTTTAGAAAAGTTTATTAGAGTTTTTATTGGGATAATTAAGATTTTTTATTAGAAAAGTTTGTTATTTTATAAAGAATAAATCATGTTATCAATTTATAAAAAAGGGTTAGGCTTCAATATAGTGGATAAGTTTTGGGTTAATATAATTTTAATTTTCGTCAAAAGGTGGGATGTTTAACTAATTGATTAATTAAAGAATTTTTAATTTGACTCATTAAAATTACAAAAGTCAAATGATTAATCATTATTATATTTTTGTGGGGGTGGCATTTAGTAATTCATAAAAACTTATATTTTTAATTACATTGATTAAACAATATATTTATTCTAGGATATAATTAAGGTTTGTATTTATAAAAGTAAATTCATTATTTATTAATTCATATATGATCATTTATTTATAATTCTAATAAATTATATTTACAATTGAGTAATTAATTATATCTACTTCAACATTTCCTGCTAATACTCCTTTGGGTCATTAATCAAGATTCTTGTTAGTCATTCATTTCTCTAAAATTTTAATTTGATTGACTTTCTAATTATTAGTCTTTTTTTAAAAGTAAACAAGCCAAGTGCAAGAATATTTAAATTAAAACTACGAGTTTATCTCGACATGCTTCAAGACATGTCAAGTATAGAGGAACGTCTAAGTGTCAATATGATGTTGTGGATGGGGATAAAAACCAGAGTAGGAAGCCTTACTTTAAAACCATGGATAAGAGAGATTAATTTATATTCTATATATTTTCAGAATTAATCTGTTGAATACTCAAAAGGATTCATCAACTAATTTCAATATGTTTTATATGTCTATATTCTTATTAAATTTCTAGGTGTTTCTGGTAATAATTTAATTAGTTTTCAAAAATTCTAGAATTTTAATATGATTTTTGTAATACTTGCAATCTATGTTACCCAAACTCTTACTTTACGCCTTCCCCTAGCCTTACCTACTTTGACACAAAATGACGTTTACTAAAGATACGTCATGTCAAAAAAATTTAGGTCCTTTACACTATGTTCCAACTAGAGAATATGATGTGTCCAACACCTAGATTCCTCGGAGTAAGATGAATCCCTTTGAACTTGAATCTAGAGTTGTACAATATGAGACAAATTATGATTCCTCAATGTTCTCCAAGGCATGAATATGGTTATCCTAATCTAGTATATCAAGTCTTCATATTACCAAACTAACATGTCTCTTTCCCTAACAATCTGATCCACTCTTGCTTGCATCAATTTTCCTGAAGTCTCTCATCATCTTCATGATTTCCATAACTTCTAGTCAACAACTTAATTCAATCTCAGTCCTCTAATCCCCCAAAACAAAAAAATATATATACAATGATAGTTCCAGACATAACAATGCTCAAGTATAAGAAAAAGAAAACTCCTAAGGAAAAAATTAATGACTGTATCTATAAAAACTTACCTAAAATCCTTGTTAAGCAAATCAAATACAGCAGGATCCACATTTGAAGGAACAAAGGGTGAATCAACTTCCATATCCCCATTCCCCTGCTTCAACTCACTCTCTGAACCTGAGAAAGTGTCCCCGAATGAGCTAGAACACTCAGTTGCATCTAGGTCATCAATTTCCACTGTCTTGTCATCAATGTCGTCCGTACAATTGACAATGTCAATTTCCTCAACAATGACATTATCAACTTTATTCAAGGAAGTAGAGGATCCAGCACAAAAATCAACGTCTTCACAATTGTTTGCACACAGAAATCCTAGCACATCTTTGTCATCCACCAACTCCATGTTCACAGAATTTACAATGTGGTTAGGTTTACTTTCATCAGGGACAACTACAGATTGGCCCATTTCTTTCAATGATCCAACACATAACATACGATCTTCACTCTTATCTGAAGAAAATATTCCAGCTGCCTCTTTCGTTTCTACAAATTCCTTGTTCTCCGTTTTCACTGAGACATCAAGTTTACCTTCTTCATTGGCACCAGACAAACATTGTGCAGGAGCCATGGTACTTAAAACCCTTCTAAGTACTTAAAACTTTTGGACAGTCTGAAATACCAACATTATAGGAAAATGGAACGAGCCTACAAAAAAGAAACATGTAAATAAGTCTCGGAACCAAAAATAAATATATTTCACAAAAAAAGAAGAAAAAAAGAACAAGAGAAAAGTCTAAACTCACAAAAGATGATAACTAATTCCTAACGATCAAGGTTCACAAACTCTCTACTCTACCAAGGAACAGCGTCCATTGAATTGAATTGTGGGATCATAACATCCCACAACCATTTCTTACCACACAGCAACCCCTAAACAGGAAAACAAATACAACCCAGAACCCAAAACTTCAACCAAATAGGAAGAGGGATAATGAAAACCGGATCCCACCAAAAAAATACTTTCTAGATAACACAAGGGAAGAAATAGAAGAAGAAAGATGAGAAAGATGAAGAGTCACCAATCTTAATCAACCAGATCCGCAGCCGCTCGGTGAAGAATTCAGCCACACGAGAGGAGATGATCAAGTACTCCAGAAGCGGAGCGCTCAGGAGACGCTCTCCGACCGCGCCGGAAGATCCTCGACGCCGGCTGCCAGGCGATTGGGGATCAGAAACTCGAGGGAGAACAAGAACAGAAAGGAAAGAATTGTTTCGGCGCACGTATCACACACTATATATAAACCCTACTAAATAGGCCTGACAGCCCGGACCCGGCCCGGGCCCGTAACCGGGTCAACGGGCCGGTTACCCGTTGACCCGGGTCGCCGGCCCGTAACCGGCCGAAGGGGTGAAACCCGGCGGACCGG
>JBBUKS010000017.1:4729131-4745650 GCA_038050645.1 Hedychium gardnerianum
GGGGATAGAGCTCAATGGCGTAAAATGATCCATATAGCCGACCCCACATAGTGGGATAAGGCTTGGTTGTTGTTGTTTGTGTACCTCCTTATTTACTTGCCCAGATTGCACTTATTGTCCCCATGAAATTCAAAACCGTTTGTTAGTCATGGTAGCCCACATTAGTGTAACTATCTTCCATTATGATGATCGTTATGCAATCATTACTAGCCACGGATTAATGTGTGCGGGAGCCTCCAATACAACGTCGTTCAGGAACTCGAGATAGGGGATTCGGATGACTGAATCTACAATGGAGTTCGTATAGACAAGCCATCCAACTTTATGGGCCCGATTGTGCCCGAGCTACCAAATGCCTCAACAATTGAGCGAGCTGAGGTGTTCGGGCTGCCAGGTCGCTTAACTTGAGGACTTGGGGTACTATCGAGTCCCGACACCCGAAACATGTCTTGCCCTTGTTGCTTTAAGTTGTTAAGTCCCGACACCCGAGTCATCGAGTGCCCTTACCTGCATGTTAATGTGGCTAGAAGCCATGTATATTCGGGTTTGTTGATATGTCTCAGGTGGAAAAAGGCGAAACGCTCGTCTCAGCACCCCCGCCGGCCCGCCCCAGGACAACACGGAGGAGGTAAATCGCAGTAACTGAAGAGGCAAGTGGATGTGGGGGTGAGGTACACGGGGTGCAAGGATTTATGTCCCGCTAGCCTTGAGATTCGACCCCTCAACCTCAAGTGGCAAACCTCCATTCACTTACCATCTCAGATATGCTCGTGGAGGCTTGTTGACATGTCTCAGGTTCACTCTGTTAATGTGTCTAGGGGTCATCTCCTCAGGTATCACTGTAATTTAATTGTTGAAAGATTCTAAATCCAAGAAAATAAATATTAGAATAGAAGAAACAAAAGAAGGTTTATTGCCTGAGGGAAATGTAGTACAACTTCGGCCACAAGATGTTCAAGAAAAACATTATTACCAGCAGCGCGTAGAGAGGAGGAAAGACTCTATTGCTGGCTGGAAGAAGAGGAAGAGGGCTACTAGTGTTGGTGGAAGAGAGTACCACCGATGAGAAGGAGGTGTCGTGATGCTGACCCTCTTGTTGGAAGGAATAGTAAGAAGGAAGAAGAAGAATATGGAGGGAAAAAAAGAGGGAGGAGCGGCTATTGGCAGAGGAAATGTTGTTGTTGTTGCTGGAAGAAGGAGAGTTGCTGGGATGATGCTAGAAGAAGAGGAGAAGGAAGGAAAAAGAGAAGGGAAAGAGGTTGATGTGTGGAGGAGGTTTTGACGTGTGTGGCATGGGAAGAAGCCGCATGGGAGAGGAAATACGAGGTAGAGAAAAAGTGGAGAGAGAAAATTATCCTCGACTCCTCAAAAAAAAAAAAAAAAAATTATTTTAAACCGACTGAATGGGTTTAACCCATTTAAAATTTGGTTTGGTTATAAATTGATCAAATCAACCTTTGTTGGAACCCACATAATCTTAATCTCTATGCCGACCCAATGAGTTTAATTTGAACCTAATTCAACCTCAACTCAACATCCAAATTCTATTTTTAACAGTGTCAGTTCAAATTTTATAAAATAATTTTTTTAATATGTGAAAAAATTCCATATTTAACAGAGAGGGAAAGGAGGGATGTCAACGGCTAATGTTAGCACGCATGTGTGGTAGAGGCACAGCAACAACAATGCATGGGAGAGAGGAACAATTAGGAGGGAAAAAGAAGAGGTCAGGTTAGCGGGAGTAGGGTGGCTAGTGGAGAAAATGACTATCGCCGGTGTGATGGTCGAAGTTGCATGAGGAAGAAAAAGAAGGGATGGCTATGGGAGAGAAGAAGTGAGCATGTTAGGTTGGGAAATCATTGTGAATAGGAAGAAGAGGAGTGGTTTGGATGGGTGAGAATGAGAGTTGCGAGTGGGTGAGAGAGAAGAGAGAGAAAATAATTCCTAACTCCTCAAGATTCCTTAATTTGTCCCACTTAAAATTTGGTTTGGTCATAAACTTATCAAAATAAATTCAAATTGACACTCGTTCAAACCAACGTGACTTAATTTTACCCAATGGGTTCAATCCGAACCCAATTCGACTTCAACTTGTTGCCCAAATTAAATTTATCCATCCGGTTCAACTTATTTTGTCATTTAAAATTTTTGAAAAAATAATTTAAGAGCTAAAATTTTAAATCAATTAAAACTCCATATCTAACACTTTTTGTAGAAAAGAACACTTTTCAATATATTAGTATCCAGTATATCAATTCAATGCCGCGATCCACACAATTATTCTCAGAGAAATTTCATAGTACTTTTTCACCAAGTGAAACCTTTTAGGTGATTCTTTAGTTCCTTCATCCTGTACTGATACATTAGATGATAACTTTACAGGTGGCTATTCTCATGCTCCAGACAATCTCACTTATGGAGTTGACATGAAACAAATAAGATGGTGTGGCATCCTTCAGGTTCGACATGGAACAAATGTTTTTACATCCTAAAACACTCCTCTGAACTACGCCTATTCAAACTCATTTTTGTCTTTTGTACTTTTGCTTTCTCAGAGAATAGCTCTAGCATATATGGTATTGGCTGTCTTGGAAATCCTGATCAAGAATGCAAAATTTGAAGGTCAACAAACTACAGGCTGTTCCATATTTAAGTTATACTGGTGGCAATGGTAAAACTTATTTCTCCTCTCCCTGAGAATTATTTTTTATTCCTGGACAATCATTTTGGAACAGTTAAAGTTAATGCAATACAATTTGAGTTGTCTATTTCAAATTTCCAATTACTACCCATATGATGTCTAATTAATGAAAAGAATTTGGTGATTGAAAGTTATGAACTCAATGACTGTTCAAATTGTTCGTTTGTCATAGGAGTGAAGTATGAAAACAATATTTATAGGTCATTTATTGTATTTTTGTATCAATTTCATTCTCATGGTTCTACCTAAGGAAGAGACACTACAAAAAAACCTGAAATACTGATGGGTATTTCCGTCGCTAGATGGCTTTAGCAACGGAATTATGACGAAAATATGATAGTCGGAATATATTGGGTTATAGAAGGTTTTGCCAACGGAATTTATTATTCCGTTGGTAATTAATGAACGGAAACCTATTTTTGTAACGCTAAATACCGACGGTACCGACGGAAACACTAATTCTGTCAGTAATTATCTGTGAAAAAATGTGAAAAACTTGCAGTTTACACAGAATTATAGGTGTCGTCGGTAATTACCGCAAATATAGAACAGTTCCTATTACAATAATTACCGACGGAATAATAAATTCCGTCGGTAATTACCGATGGAACCTGTAATCCCGTCGGTAAACTGTAAATTTTTTCACATATTCTACCCTAAATTTGCAATTAGCAATTAGATTGATTACATTTTTCATACCAATACAAATCCTCACAAACCTTATTTATATTGTATTACATTATACACAACCATTCACAATCCATACACAAACAACTCATTCATTAAACTATACATTCACAAACTCATTACAATCCATACACAAACAATCGGATCTACTATCCAAATCCATACAAACTAACACAATAAACTGTCCAATAATGATACACAAATTTAAAGACATACAAACCATGTCCATAATCTACTACAAAGACATCTAAATAAAAAAAATATGATAGATTAGTATCAGAATAATGCGAGGTAAATTGATTCAAAAATTAATAATGAGAAAATACATTAAAAACATGAATGTATAACTAAGTTTACAGGTAAAAAAGAAACCTGAATAATATTTTGAATATCTGATGGTGGTGATATAAAGACCGATAAATTGTCCTGAGAAAATGTAATACAATTAACATATTATAACATCTAAATCGACTAAATATATTTTTATGTTTTATGAGTGATAAAAAAAACTAAGTTGAAGTTGAACATACCTCGTAAAGATACTACTCAGCAGGGTCCCGTGGATTTTGAGTCTCGCACTTTAAATTTCCTGCTTATGTATGTCGCCACCCGATGCCCATCTGGAGTAAAACTGCATTAAAAAATGTTAAGGTATGAGAAATATGTATAAATAAAGTCATATATGAATTTGAATTACTAATAACAAAAATACTTATGACTCTCCAACAACCCTCAACACTGTATGGCCACAGGGTGCGACTGTCTGGTCTCACATGATAATATCTGCAAAATAACATTACAATCGCATAATATTATTACTAACATGCTGATATATGCAAAAAAAAATTACTCGTTTGTACCGTGAAAATGAAAGGTTCAAATTTATTGAACCTTTTGTTTGCATTAACCTTAATTAAATTATAGTTTGCATGTATTCTGGTACTTGTTCTTGGAGTCGGATCATACCATGAACATTTAAATAGTACACACCTTTTTATAGGTAATATAGAATATTCAACCTCCTTGATATTTGTTCTTGGTATCCATCAAAATCACATTGACCTAATTTAGTAACATTAGTGATAAGTTTTGACCTAACATACATATCCATCAATCTAAGAATTGGTGCATCGGAAGGAAATTCATGCATAGAAGCTATCATGGTCGGCAATATCAAGATATTTTAAATCAAAATTTAGATTTTTTCAATCTAGAACGAGTTGGTTGGATCCGAGCTCGCGGTAGCCACACGGCCATCCCCACGGCCGGCCAGGGCCAAGATGGCCAAGAGCAAGCTGGCTGCGGCCTTGGCCACGAGCAAGCTGGCCGGGGCTGGCCGGGGCTGGCCGGGGCCAAGATGGTCGAGAGCAACCTGGTTAAGGCCGGCCAACCTTGCGGCCAAGGGGTCGCGAGCAAGCTGGCTGTGGCTGACCAAGCTCGCAGCCCAAGCTGGGGCGGCGAGCAAGGCGGCTGTGGCCAGCCAACGAAGCGGAAGAGGAGTCGGAGAGAAGAGAGGCTTACTAGAGCAGGAGGGAGTTGGAGAGAAGATGCGCCGAAGAGAAGCCACGCCGGAGAAGTTGCGAGAAATAACACAAGGAGAAAAAAGCGGGGGTCGGGCTGGGAAATTAGGGTAAAATTTACTGAATCCTAATTCAGTCGGTACTTACAACTGAATTCTAATTCAGTTAGCAAGCCAATAACTTAAATTTAATGAATTTAATTACTTTTCAATAATAAAGACATATATTCTACAAATAATTATGGTCATTACTATTAAAACTTTAATTTAACTAAGACTATTTAACTGAAAAATTTATTATTGAATCGGTAAATACTTTCGATTCGAGTTTTTTGCTCGTCCTTGTTTAGAGAAAAAAACATATCAAGTCAAAAATAAAGAAAATGCTCTTTTTTTTTTTTTTGCTTTTTTCCCCCTATCGTTATTAAAGAAATAAAATTAATATTAAAAAATCTTGGTGATGCCTAGTGAGCATTTTTAAAAATTAATTTGTGTTCAACAATTTAATGCATTTTGGCTTACCTATCGATTGAATTCGAATTCAGTTTGTAGGTACCGACTGCATTTGGATTCAGTCGGTAATTTGCCGACTGAATCCAAATTCAGTCGGTAATTTGCTGATGGAATCTAAATTGTAAATCTAAATTGACTGACGGAATTAGAATTCTGTCAATATATCGCCGACGAATTTCTTATTCAGTCGCTAAATAGCGACGGAATTAAAATCCGTCACTAATTCCGTAGCTATTTGAAGATATTCTTGTAGTGAGAAAGGAGGCAAGGGGAGAAAGAGAGGAGTATTAGAGTATATAAATTTAATGCAAGTGTTAGAGTTAAGCTTAACAATTAGTCTACCAAAACAACCAATTTGATATCTACTCCTACAACTTGAGGCAAGATCACAAGCAAGCATTAATATGCCAAATAGGGACAAAAAGACTTTGAATCATAGATATAAATAAGACACAATAATAAAGTGTATTATAAATCTATTAGCTATTAAACCTCCACATTTTCTTAAATTCCACAACCAAAAAATCTATAGGTGCATCAACAACATAACTAGCAGCCTATGATACAGCAACAACAATAACCACAACATAACTACCTTTACATTAGGTGCATTATAATACTAACTGCTATACTGCTAAAATACAAGAGTGCATGATCAACAAGAAAATTGGTGAAAATTCAGACATCTCTTGTACTTAAATGTGAGCCTATAATGACCACATTGCACATTCTACAATTATTCTATAAAATTATCAGTGATTATGATGGAAACTCACTATGGTTTCCCATTGCACTCTATCAGAGGGTTACCTAGCACTTGCATAGCAGGGGTGTAAATAATCTACTGTCCTATGGTACTGCAGCCAACTTTGCATGCAATGGTTAGTGATTAACAAGTGTGTAAGGCTCAAAAACTTAGCGATTGTGTCCAAAGGAAAGGTTAAAGTTAAAAAACTGATCATATTACATCATTGTATGTAACCATGGGTTCTAAAGGTATACTATCATCATATATGATCAATAACAAATACCAATATATAAAGAAAGAACAATCATGCATGCTCTCATTGACTACAACATACAAGAATAATAACATGAGTAATTGTTGTCAAAACCGCAAGTGCACGGCTAAATCGTCAAGTAATAAAATATTGATCCACAGGGACTGTTGATTAAGCACTAGTCGAGTTTGCAAAGCAAATTATCTAGACAAATCGAAAGTTGGTTGAAGTCACGAACGCAAGAGATTGAGAGAGTGAGCTGAGCACTAGAGAGAGTTGAGAGAGCAAGAGGAGAAGGTTTGAGAGAGGGCCTGGAGCAGAGGAGGTCAAGAGAAAGCAAGTGGTCGAAGGGAGAAGTTGGAATTGGAGGGAATGATTCTAGGACTTCGGTTTCATTATGATGCTAGTTGATGTACTATGAATTGTTCATCTCCTTACCCTCCATGTTTACATTCTTGTAAAGATCTTAACCAAATTACCAGTATAGACCCGTGAAGGTTACACCGGAGTATTTACATCATTTCCTTCTAATGCCACTGAGTAGAAGAGGTAACGTAGAAAGTCTGGTTAAGGTAATTCTCTGTCACTAAGGGCTCCCCGGTCATACAATCTAAATTACACAAGTCACTTCTTAGCATTGAATTGGTGAAAATCCATTAAACTTTAATTAGTTAATCCCTTGTGGAGAATTGACTCTCATTTCGAGGTGATGACTCTAGAAAGTCTAGTTAAGGTAATCCTCTGTCACTAAGAATTCTCCAGTCATATAATCTAAAGCTTCTCCTCTACATGGTGATCAAGCATTCACATCCATATGCATACACTTCACACACATTAAATCAAACACAAACAAGACATCACACACATGGAACAAGTCATAAACATGTCATTGAACAAGGAAATTGGCGAATCCATAGTTTATACATCAACATCACATCACAAATACTCCCTACATCCTAAAATTCGGAGGACTACACCATAGCAAAGGAAATACACCCAAGAGACAAAGAAAATAGCAATCCACAACTCAATACATGAAATAGAGAGAAGAGAATGCTTATCAATGTGATGCCGGTGCCTTTGGGAGAGTCTCCTTGCTCCGGAGGTGGACGGATCATTTTGATGGCTGAAGATGGTTGCTCTAGGGTTTTCCCGAGGAGGGGAAAACCCTCTCCCAAGGAAGGGGGAGGAGCCCCTAGTCCAAGATAAGTCAAGCAAGGGTTTTCTTGACCCTTTTATACCTCCCAAACTTTCCAAATCTGCCCCATTTACTGGGCTCCACCAAAATAAGTTTTTCACCCCTTAGAACATTTTATCTCGGGTTGAGGTCTGAACCAACCTTGTAGATCTTGAAATTATCTTCAATTTAATAAGTCGTAGGCCCCGTAACTCCAACCGGGTTGAAAGTTATGATGGTTTTAAGTTTGGTCTGCACGCTGAAAAAGGGACACGACACGATCGTGTTGGGTACGGGAAAATAGACACGGCCGTGTCTTTTGGCACGACTTCTCCATGGTGGCTTCGGCCAACCAATGAGGCCGAGACACGACCGTATTTTTTAGGCATGACCGTGTGTTTTAGGCTGACAAGGCCGTGTCTTTTTCAGCACGACCATGTCTCACTGCAGACCGATTTTAAAACGGCTATAACTTCTAATCCAGGATAACCTATGGGGTGTACAATCACTCAAATCGAAGATCTTTGGTACCAAAATCAGAATGTAATGACCCAGTTTCAAACCCGAAAATGTTGTTTAAGAGACCACCGTTGATGTCCAGAAGTGCAACTTTGGTCCATTCTTCGATTGGTCTCATTCCAAGGCTTCTTTGCTTCGTTTTAGCTCCGAATTCACATCCTAACAATGTAAACAAGCAAAAGAGCAATTCTCCGAACCAAAAGAATGAAAGTAACGAAAACACAGAAATAGGGCGTGCGAATGCAAATTATGCTCATGAAATGCAACAAGATATATGTTAAATGGTGCTTAAAAATATGTATAATCTACACACATCAGTAACTCAAGCATGTCAACTAAAACAATTCATTGTGTAATCTTGATTGATCAATAAACATCAAATATGAAATGTGCTATTATGCGTTATACCCTAATGGCATCTCATGACAAACATAATCAATGCAGATCTCATGGCTAGACTTGCATGATTAATATCAGCAAAATCAGTAGATTGAAATTAGACTTAATTACTATCAAACTCTCTTCTCTTTACACAGTTCCCTCTACTTTATTCAAACAAGGGAACTATAAATATTTTTACTAGGAATCCTTTCTCCTTTTCTCTCTCTCCTATCTAAACAGGCAAAAATGTATACCTTTTTCTTGATCTTTTCATACCAAATCGGTTTCAAAAGAGTTAATACACATGCTCGATTAAATGAATATATGATTATGCAAAAGAAGAGAGAATTATGGAAAATTTGAAAATTTAATTTACAAACATTTGATACTAGTTATATAATTTAATACAACAAGTTGATGATAGCAATCATAATTAGACTCGTCAATTCCACTCAATTTGAGCATTCCATCCTGACTTTGTAGTAAACTTTTAGCATATACTATTGCTACTATTGTACTTGCACTAGATAGCCAAGTTAAACTTTACATGCCATTCACTAAAATACTGCTTTCTCATGTGTCAAAGCTTGTGCTTTTTCCTACTCAGGTTCCTTGGTGTATGTGTTATTGTTATCTACTTCTCAGTGATATATGGGGCATATGTTCCTGATTGGGAATTTACAGTGCACGATATTGATAGCCAAGATAATGGAAAGGTTTTCAAGGTAATCTTTAACCAAACTTAGGAATTGATTTTTCTACTTGAATATTTTACCACATTTGTACTCTCCCTTTTCTTTTAGCATGAAAAACCATTTAAAACATCCATGTTTAAAGTCACGAGCTTCCAATAAAGCATGAACGTATGAGATGTTACCAAATATTTAGAGGTTAAATCATGGTTTAAAATCTCGAGTCGTATCGGAGTTTCGATTTATGACCGGAGATACAGTTTTGGTACTATATCGTACCGTACCGATGTAGTTTTGGTATTTTTTAAATATAAATATATTAGTTAAAAATAAAAAATTTAATCTAAATATTAAAAAATAAAAATAAAAAAAAATATTTTTTTAAAAAAAGAAAAAATACGAAATCATCTCTATATAGTAAATAAATAAATAAAAATTCTATTATCTATTTTTGAAATTAAAATAAATAAATAAAATATATATTAAATTTATAGGATAATTTTATTAAGATTTTATGAAGCCTATTTAAATTATCCTATTTATAGCTGAGAGTTGATTGAAATTATTAACCTAAGTTCCATTCCGATCCATTTTTTTTTTCTGGCATTGCGCAAGCATCCCACGAGCTAGTGGGCATTCCTGCCGCGACTCGCAGAGGCGGCCTTCGTGCCCCCTCGACCTTCGCAGAGGGCGTAAGACCCTTCTTCGCATCCCTCGCGCCCCCCGCGGAGGGCCGTTGCGGGGGAGCGGCACCCTCCGCGACCTCGCGGTGACCTTGTGAGGCTGTAGCAACCTCACGATAGCCTCGTGGTCACGGTGCCAGTATGTATCAGTGCCGATCCCGTGCTGGAACAATAAATACCGCTTGTTTCGGGTGACATGGCTCGGTATTTCAATCTATGGGTTAAATGTTAAAAGTTCCTAAACTATCATCATAATTTTGTTAACAATATAACTATAAATGTCACTCCCCAGGGGTGTAATTCCACTTACTAGGAGGACTCTACTTGGTGATAGTGTAATAATGGGTAACTAAGAACCATATTAGCAATCAATTACTAAAGATAAGCAAGAGATGTTCATAAAATATTTCTTTTTCTGTAAAAATAGGGTTATATAATTGGACAGAAAGTACAATAGATAAAGCTAACCAAGTAATTCCACTTAGTAAAAGGTACTATACTTGGTATTAGTGTAATAATAGGTAACTAAGAACCATACTAGCAAACAATAAATCTCAGATGTTCAACACTATATATTTGTTTCTTTTTCTGTAGAAAATACAATGAAATTGTACAATATCAAAATGTCTATGAATTTTCATTCCTTCTCATTATACTCATTCTATCAATTATTTAGAAAATGTCTATGAAGCAGATGGGCAGTTGACTTTAGTACTTTTCCTCTCAACACATTATTCTTATTCCGCTTCCTTCCTCTCTCCCCAACTAATCTTTCATCTCTCTTTCCTCCTGCCCCATTACTCTTCCAATCCTCCTCTACCTATTCCTCTTTCCTGCCTCACGATAAATCCTCCATGGGTTGAAGCAATATGCAGACTAACTCACTAAATCCATGTGTAAGCCTAAACCCATTTGGAAATACATATTTAATATATATTTTTAATTGTAAGCAAACCTACATATGCTATGACAGAGGAAATTATGATCTTATTTATTTAAAATTGATTAGAAACATAAACCAGAAGCATGGTTTGAAGAACTACTATTGGTATTGCCATAAGTTACAAAAGACCTAATATAGTGTTGGTAGGACAATAGTAAGGGAGCAAATAAATTTCTTGAATAAATAAGATAGTAGTCTATCAAAAAATTAATAAACTCATGTATCACTTTATCATTGGAATAAGAATGGCTCAATGAGGAAGAAAACTCACTTTTGTCATTGGAGAAGTTGCTGGAGGAAAAAAAAAAGAAGTCTTGGAGGAGGAAAAAGATTCCTATTTGGTGAGGAAATCTCATGTCTGTCATCATTGAAGGAATTAAATGCTCTCCTCATGTGATGCTTTGTCAATGGAGAAAGAATTCCTCAATGTGAAAGAAAACTCGATTTCATCGTTGGTGAATTTGCTAACTTATGTTGCTTTATCACTTTAACACAAACAAGGCCACTTTGTTGCTTGAGTTTGCATTCAAGATAAGAAGTGGTGAACCACTAGAAGAAGATTGGAGTTTTTCATCAATTGACAAATGAAACAAGAGTTTTCACTCATGCCAACCAGCGCAGAGTTTTCTAAACCATGATTCGTAGTTACAATATGAAAATAACTAAAGCTATAGATTTTTAGTAACTATTTCAATATCACCAATATTATATATTATTTTAAATCAGCTAGTACCTAATTAATTGTCAAACAAATAGTTATTATAAAGGTACCTACATGCAATGAGTAACCAAAAATTTGTTCACTGATAATCAATAATGTAATTAATAACACATATTTTGGAAGATTCAAATAATGTTACTGAGATACATCTAGTAAGTAAATAATATAAGATAATAATGTGTATATTATCCTTAATTAGTTGGATAACTAATGCAGTAATTGTGTGAAGCTACATCGACATTGATTGTTTGCAAGTTAGGGTTCATGTATGTGTGGTTGGGCTTGGAACTAAAATAAGATGCCTTGAACGAGAATAAGCACAAGTATATGATATCTAGTATGAAAGCTCTAATGTAATGGATAACTTCATGAATGCATAGAATGTTGAGAGTGCAATGAACCTTGATCAGAATCAATTTCATTATTTAGTCTCTTTCATACATCTCTATAATCATGAGTTTGTTTTCCTCCATCCATCCATGAGATAAACAAAGAAAAAAATCCCTCTTAAAGGATGATTAATTTTTCCCTCCATCTATCCGAAGGTAAATAGAAAAAAAAAACCTTGTTGATGGAGAGATCAGATTGTTAGCAAAATTAAAAAAAATATATAATATAATTTCTAACCTCATAAAATATACTACTATAAATTAAATTATTATATATATAAATTTAATTTAAGTTTAAATTGATCAAAATAAATCCAAATTAACTTTAATTTAAACCTATTTGATTCTGCCGTCTTTATTTGGTGGACTTTAACTAATCCTAGATTGACTTTTACTCCATAAATATCAAACATTTCACAAGATAATATCAAAACTTAAACTCAACATTCAACATCTCAAATATAATTCAATAGTTAGCATCTATAATAATCAAATATTAATAAAAATATTTTTAACTAATATATTTATATTTCAAATAGTACCAAAACTTTATCAGTACGACATAATACAATAACGAAATCTTGTCGTTCCCGTCATAAATCAAAACTTTGGCACAACTTGAAATTTTAAACCTTGAATGAGACAAAGAATATAAGATGTTACACTTATAAGTACTTTTTCATAGAGAAATAGTAAAATCAAATCAAGGTAGTATGTTAGGATGTAGGAAAAGTGGCAAATCTCAAGAAGTGGGTCTAGTAGACTTAAATCTTTACATTTTGCTCTATTATATCACTGGTTGAAGTTTTTTTTTTTTTTTTTTTTATTTATTTTTAGTTGGCACTAGGTATCCAATTCTTTGAACCGATTAATCTTGGGGATAATCTGCCAGCCCTACGGAAGTTTCCCACTAGGGAGACGCTCGTGGTGGTCTATCCAGGCGATCCGTTTTCTCAGGCCCGCTACCTATCAGAGAGAAAATCCCTTGCAATTCGCCGCAGCTAAGTCTCGACCCTAAGATTCTTGGGATCCGCACTTGAGGTCCAACCACTATACCGTAGCTCTGGGGGCTAAGTTTTAATGTTTTTTTTTTTTGGAAAGTAAATATATATAAAGATCCCAAAGATCACAAAACTATTACAACTCTAGATGTCTATGACATGAAAAGCATCGTCCCATAGCAACTACAAATCTAAACCATCATCACAAAATTACACAGATGAAGACATCTAAGAAAAGAAAAACATCAAGAAAGCAACTACTACTCGATTGAGAGCTCTATCACTTGATGTCTACAAAGCACCAGACATGTATCTGGACCTTGTGAAACATCCTCTCAATACAAGGCACAATGTTTTCAAAATGACACCGGTTGTGTGCTTCCCATACAAGATAAATCATCTAAGATACAGCAAGATATCGTGCATTGGTGCGTCGTCCTTTCCCTTTGTAGTGGCGATGAAAAACATAAAAAAATCTGCTCATGCTAGTGATTTCGAATCTAATGTCCAACCATCTCTTGACCCTATCAAAAAGAGACCTAGCAATAGCACAATCAAAGAAGATGTGGGCATTGGACTCTTCAACCGGCGGCACAGAACACACATCTTGTTTGGTTCATAACGCAAGTTGTCTATCATCCTTAGCTTGCCGTGAGCAAGTAGCCAAGCTATGAAGCGATGCTTGGGCAGTATACATGACTTCCATATCACCGAAAACCAAGGGACTTTGGGCATTCGTGGACGAAAAAACTCATAGGCCAAAGCT
This sequence comes from Hedychium gardnerianum, assembly GCA_038050645.1. NCBI lineage: Eukaryota > Viridiplantae > Streptophyta > Magnoliopsida > Zingiberales > Zingiberaceae > Hedychium > Hedychium gardnerianum. The sequence continues at coordinate 4,742,825 of JBBUKS010000017.1, forward strand.
ACCCATTTTGCTCAGCCACGAACCACTCAATGAGTTTCATGTTTGCCGCCCCTACTAAGGTAGTGTTATCCAAAAGAGTGTCACGAATTTGAAGTAAACGCTTAATGAGTAGAGAATCGGAAGGCTTACTCCTCCAATGCCAAAAATCCACAAGCCGGAGGTAGTGGTGATGAACCCAACATACCCAAAGAGACTCCCTTCAGTTTTGTATATTCTATAGAGTTCTACATAGGAGAGCCGTATTTCATGCTTGCAAATCATGTAACCTATATCCTCCTTCATCTTTTAGTAGACATATAGTTGCCCACGAGATTGGTGGATGCTTTGTAGATCATATAAAGGATCGAGAAATTACATAAATCTTGTCAATCACACCATTAGGCAGTGGAACAATAGACAACCAAAAACATTCAACGCCTTGAAGTACCGATCGTATCAACTCCAACCGGCTGGCATATGAAAGGTTATGCTTTGGCCAAGCAGTTATCTTCTTTGTGATAGTCTCAAGAAGTGCTCTATCATTTGCATTGCGTAGTTTCTCCGTGGCTAATGGAATACCAAGATAGCGGAAAGGAAAAGACCCCTCTTGAAAACCAGTAATGTGGAGTAACTGCTCACGGATTTGCTCATCAACTTTGGCCACATACAAGTTAGATTTCAGTGGGTTCACCCTAAGACCTGCCTTGTCACCAAAATCCGTCAAACAGCCCATGATGAGGTTCAAAGTAGAGACATTCACCCTCGCAAACAACAATAAGTCATCGGCATAAGCTAGGTGAGTGAGTTCTACCCCCGCACACATAGGATGATAATGAAAACCGTCCATTCTTGAAACTTCCTTCATAGAGCGCGAGAAAACCTCCAAACATAACGCAAACAACAAAGGGGAGAGTGGGCCACCTTGCCTCAAACCTCGTCTCCCACTAAAGAAGTCATGTAGCCCTCCATTTAGGTTAACCGAATATGAGACCGTGCTAATGCATTCATGAATCCATCTGTAAAATTATTAGGGAAAACCATCACCAACTAGGGAGGACATAAGAAACCCCAATCAACTATATCAAAGGTCTTCCGGAGATCAACTTTAATCATGCACCTTGGTGAGATTCTCTTACGAGCATACTTCCTCAATAGTTCTTGGGTTAGATGGATATGCTCTCTAATAGACCGGTCCTTAACAAAAGTCACTTGCGCCCGATCCAACAAACTATCCACAACACTTGCCAACCGTGCCACCAACACTTTGAAAATGACTTTATAGAAGACAGTGAAACATGAAATAGGCCTATAATGAGAAACACGGGAGAATGATCAAATTTGAGAATAAGAGCAATCGAGGACTCAACTGCTTAAGAAGTTGCCCATGATGAAAAAACTCCTTTACCGTAGTTACAAAATCATCCCCAATCTTGTCCCAAGCCGCTATGTAAAACTTTGCATTGAAATCATCTGGACCGGGAGCTTTATCGACCCCAATATCAAAGAGAGCCTCCTTGATCTCTTCCATAGTGATTGGAGCAATTAGGCCTATAGCTTAGGCTAGGGACAACTGGCTCCCAGGGAGGTTGGTGTTGTCCAAAGGTATACATTGGCCGGTTTTGCCCAATAGGTCGTGAAAGTACCCCCACAAACTCTTCGGAAATGTCATCCAAACTAGTTGTTTGCTCCCCAGATTGCTTGGTGAGTGTGATGATGACATTTCTTTTGTTGTTACGCTTCACCAAGTCATGGAAAAACTTTGTACATCTATCACTATTCTTGAGATAGGTACTCTTTGCTTGTTGTTGATAGAAAAGCTTTTCCACCTCTGTTAGCATTATGACTCTCTTTCTCATCATCCCATAATCACTTGGAGATTCGGCACCGGATAGAAGGCTTCTTTGGGCATCCTCTAGCACTGATTTGGCCCTTAGAGCTTGTTCCAAGATGTGTTGGAAATAAAGTTTATCAAGTTGCCGGACCTTGCCCTTTAGTCATGTAAGCTTTGCCTTGAGTACATATTGAGCATATCCGGAGACAGGATCATCCCATGAACTCACCACCAAATCTTGAAACCCATCATGTAGTGTCCATATATTATAAAATTTGAACGTCCTATTGCATCCATTCTCCCTTGCAAGTGTCGAAATTATATCACAAGAGTGATCCGATAGGCATCCGAGAGGTGTAAAATTCACATAACTCTCATAGTCCGCTATAAGCCAATGTGAGTTCACCATAGCCCTGTCAAGCTTGCAAGAAACCAATCCATTAGTCTATGTTAACCGGAATCCAATGGAGCGAAGATCAACCAAGCCACAAGTATGAACAAAACGTTCCGAATCTTGCAATTCATAATTGGTAACTGGTTGACCACCTTCCTTGTCTTGGATTGTTAATAATGAGTTATAATCCCCTATAATGAGCCAAGGTTCATCTATCATCTCCCCAAGAAGTGTGAGCACATTCCATAGGGGTCATCGTGTCACAATAGAATGTAAACTATACACAAAAATCATCATGAAAACCCGACCCATAATTTAGCAACACAACCAACAATGCATATATTGATCTGATGCCATAAGAACGTCCAAAGAAACCCTGTGCATATCCCAAAAGAGAAAAATATAATCTCGATTAGAATAAGTGAAGTTATTTGCCATTTTCATACCTGAGAATTTCTTTTACATGATGATATCCAAAGTATCCTCATTAAGCTTAGTTTCGATAAGCATCATCACTTGAATCTTTTTTTGTTTGAGGAGGTGTTACACCCCCACCCCCACCCCCATGTTTAAGGGCTTTATGGAAACCCCTAATGTTCCATGAGGCTAGCTTCATCGTCCA
>JBBUKS010000017.1:4750646-4768918 GCA_038050645.1 Hedychium gardnerianum
GACCAATTATATATTCTATTTTTATTTTGTCCAAAAAAATTCTTTTAGGACCTTCTTTTATAAATGAATTAATGAATTTCAAATTAATAAACGGACCCATATAAAACATATACTATTAATAATCTAAAAATAACTATACTTATCGAAAAAATTGCATTTGTAAAAAATTCATATCAATCCACGAAATAACTTGCATTGGGATGTAAAAGATTTGTCAATGGAGTTAATCATTTGGATAATATATCAAAATATATTATTCCATAATCAAAATGAATTCCTATTATTCCAACAAACAAAGTAAATAGTATCAAAACAAATCGAGAAAATAGCATAGTATTATTCGATTCGTGAGGATACATAAAAATATAAGTGTATTTTTTTTGAAAGAATACGATTTTTTTTTAGATTATTAGATATTTTATATTTATCCTTTGAAAAATAGAAGATCATATTTTCTATTTTTGATAAAAGAAAATTTCTATCAAATTTTTTGGAAGTTCTTTTTCCTATGATTGATACTATTGTAATTTTTACAATTTATGCACAAATGCTCATCAAAAGTAAATAAATACATCCAAAACATATAAAATATAGTTAATCCTGGTGTGAAACAAGCTATTATTGCAAAAATTGATGAATAGAACTAACTCTCATTATAAATTTTATCTTTGAACCAAAAACAAACAAGAAGTGGAATATCACAAATAGAAAATATATCTAATAAAAAATAATTCTTGTAATTGAAACATATCTTTTTAAATCGCCCATCAAAATCATGTTATAACTTTTATATGGTGAATATGCAACAATAGGTTCCATTGAATGAATAATGGCTCTGGATCCCAAAAATATAATAAAGCTTTAGAATAGGCATGAGTAAACAAATGGAATAAAGCAGCTCAATAAAAACCTTGACCTAGAGCTAGCATAATATAATCCAATTAAAACATTGTAAAATAGGCTAAATTTCTTTTTATATCTATTTGAGCAAGAGCCAAGGTAGTTCCTAATAATATTGTTATTACACCTATTAAAGAAATAATATTCATTATGTAAAATATAGATACGAAAAGAGGAATAAGTCGCTACAAGCAAAATTCCCACTGCTATTTTTTATGTAATTATATGTTTTAATGGTTAAGCAAATAAGTCTACGAGTCCAAGAATACAATAACAATAATCGAGTCTTATCCCACTATATGAGGTCGGCTATATGGATCCTTTTACGTCATTGAGCTCTATTATCTACTATATCATCATATATATTTAAATAAATTTTATCTTATTTTATTGTTGCTAACCAAGTCTTTTTTGGTCTTCCTCTTCCTCTTTTGATGTGTGTATTTGTCATTGTTTCACATCGCCTAACTAGCATCCTTTCGCATTTCGAAGCTATTTATATTTTGACAATTGACTACATGGGCTGTGTGGGACTTTGGATCAAAGATTTAATTATTGTTTTTTCTAAGGAAATAAAAACTTTTTACATAGATAATTTGTATCCAATGCTGCACTTTTGTTTACCAAAGATGGTACAAATCCATCAATTTAACTTTATTTTGATATTAAAAATGTAGAAATATTGAATAGATATTAATAATTTTATCTTGTCAAATGACAACAACAATTAGACGAATATACAACAAAGTTTGGTAGAAAAATTGACTATATTTTTTACATAAATTTTGAAAAGGAAAAATAAATATTTTGAATTTTTTCTCTTTTAGATGAAAAACATTACAATAAGAGATTTTGAACTTATTTTCACAATTCTCAGGTTGCAAAAATAATATTTTTGTTAATACAAGCATTAATTTACATAAACATAATTTTGACATAGGCTTACTTTTTGGATGCAGAATATACATTTTATACATGATGAATCTATTTGACTACAAAGGAAAATTATCAAAATTTTCAACCTAAACAAGTAAAAAGGAAAATTAAAAATATATATAATTTGCTTATAGAAGTTTTAATGTAAACACTTGATGATAACTCTAAAAGCAAAGTGATTGATATTCTTATAATATTTTGTAATCTATTTTCTTAGCTATTAATAAAAAAAATTGTTTCATGTTCTGCCTAGCACCGGCACCGCGAGACATTGCGAGGTCATGGAGGCCGCCGCAATCCCACTACAACCTCTACGGGGTTGCAAAGGCTATCATGACCTTCGCGGGTCACGGTGGGGACGTCCGTGACCTCCACGAGGTAGTAGAGGCCATCGCGACCTCTGCAGGTTGCGACGGGGATGCCCGCAACCTCCGTGGATTGTTGCGGGGACACTTGCGACCTCCGTGGATTGTTGCGGGGACACTTGCGACCTCCGTGGATTGTTGCGGGACGCTTGCGACCTCTGTGGGTTGCAACAAAGATACTCTCGACCTTCGCGGGTTGCGGTGGGGACGCCACTAGAGCGACGGTCGCGATGGGGATAGTGCCGGCACAATGGTTGAGGTGGGGATGCGGTGCTCCTGTAGGGATGCAAAGAACTTAGATGTATAATTAAATTTAAGATTAATAATTTCAATCAACTCCTAGCTATAAATAGGATAATCTAAACAATCTTAATCAAATCCTAATAAAATTATCCTATTAATTTAATATATATGTATATTATTTATTTCAAAAATATATAATAAATTATTTATTTATTTATTTATCATATGGTGGTGTCGCGATTTTGTATTTTTTTCTTTTTAAAAAAATTATTTTATTTTATTTTTATATTTTAATTTTTTAAATATCTAGATTAAATTTTTATTTTTAATTAATATATTTTATGTTTAAAAAAATATCGAAATTATATCGGCATGGTCCTCCAATTGAGAAGATCCCCTAATCTGAGACGAATAGAAAGGTCTATCTATTTTCTTTAGTTATTCAGTTAAACAAATGATTCGTTATTGGAGCAGATAGCAATAAGCATTTAATCGGACATGCATATTTTTTATTTTCCGGTGGATTTACATGGTTTCATTAATGAAAATTGTTTGATGTAGTGAGTAATAAGTACCGAAATCGTATCGTCTTGGTCATAAATCGAAACTCCGATACAACTCGAGATTTTAAACCGTATATTGTATGGGCACAGTACAATATGGTACTGAAACCATATCATTCTGGTGAAAGACAATAATTTTTAACCTATTGTTCTCAGCTATTTAATCGTTATACTCTTATATTTGAAATAAATAAGTACTAAAATTGTATCGGCATAGTACGATACGGTACCTAAAACTCTAGTACCATTTGACACCATTCAAGTTTTTAACTAGGAGGCATCATGAGGAAAAATAGTGTGAAAGTGATTTTACAATGAGGAACTAAAGAAGGAATGCATTTGTAATGTAACATGCTATGAGAATGAGATCCTTCAAAAAACTTGAGAGGATTTGCCATAGGAAGCAATAATGCATGAGTTGTTTTAACAACATACATATTTTTTCCTTGCAGCAACACATTCTATTGGGGTATTGTGTTACTTTGGGAGGCAATATGATGCCTTGAAAGAGGAAAAAGCTAACAATTATTGTGAAGTTGAGTGCAAAAGGCAACTAATTGAATGCATTTATAATTAATTGGGACAAAGGAGATTGAACAACATAATGAAGATGAGAAGAAAACTAGGAAGTGTTGGCAGTTTGCACAAATACAGGAGGGAGATGACTTGTGCAGACAAAGGAGAAGGAAGGAACGAAAGTGCAAAAGATTAACTTTGTTCCGATACCATGTTAAATGGAGGAATCCCCAAGATTGTCCCTTGCATTTGTGATTTTCAGTATATTTACGTATAAGTCATATTTTATTTACAATTTGGTCCTCAAACAAACATTATATACAAGTGACAATCCATCAGATTCCTCCTATATCTTCTTTGTTACTGAAAAAATTCGTGTATTTTGTAAAGTGAGGAGTTAAAATGTCCAAAAGCATTAATTTGAGTCAATTTGTCAATATACACCACTTCTCATGTGTTGTTTGGTTGTGTGTGCTAATTTTTTTATTTTTTTGGTTTAGGTAGTTTGTGGTATTAGAGGAAGCTTGGACCCTCCTTGCAATGCTGTAGCTTTTGTTGACCGACAAGTGCTGGGTATCAACCATATGTACCACCATCCAGCTTGGAAAAGAACAAAGGTGGTCTTGTTATAATTGACAACCAATTAAATTTCCTGTTTTTTTTTGTGCTTTACTAAAATTTTAAATTTATCAACTATGATACTTTTGTTTTCCAAAGTAATGCAGGCTTGCACTTTTAATTCACCCCATGAAGGACCTTTGCGCAATGATGCTCCAGCATGGTGCCAGTCACCATTTGAACCTGAAGGGATTGTTAGGTTGGCTATATAGATTTAATGGAAAATATACCCTTTAGTTGTCTTTATTTGACATGCCAATTTTGATTCAGTTCTTATTTACACGTTAATTCATTAATTTCCAAGATGTATATCTAATTTTTTTATATATATTTTACCATAATTTGAAACACTTTGAACAAGCTTCACAATATGCAAATACTATGTGCAATGCCCGCATATTTTCTATACTGCACGTATTAATTGTGGGCTTTTATATTTGAATTCCTTTCCCATAAAGTAATTGATAGAACAGTTACAAATTGTAAAATAGAGAATTAAAAGTCACTTACACTTGAGACCTAGATCAAAGAGAGACAAAGATTAAGTAAATCAACATTTTTGGTATTTAATCTTCTGGAAAGAGACATCTAATGCAAGTTACAAATGCAACTATGATAATGAATTGAATCATACTTGGTACCAGACTTACCAACCTGGGTACTAATGAGTCTTGCGCCACTATAAAGATATACTGATGAATTTATGGTCAATCTTCACTTTTAGTATTGCATCATCCCCATCTTGTTGGAAAATACACACTTCTAGGTAGAGATGATAGTCTCATTTACAAACTGCTGATCTGCCACTACTCATTCTCATTCCTCTTGACATAAAGGTGCCCACATTTGTCTTGAAACTCTCTTCCTGTTTATATAAGTGTGATGATAAGCAAGTCTCCTTATTATTCTTTCACGATAACCTAGTCTCATTGAGGCAGACCAAGCGGAGGGGGGGGGGGGGGGGGTGTAAAAGTGAATTTTACAATATTGGTCTATTTATCTGGATCAATTTATCTTATTTGGGATTACTTTATTTCTATCTTGTCATCCATTATGAACCCTACTTTTGACGAGTGAAACTGAAATTCCCTTTAAATGTATTGGTCCATTTGTCTCAGGATCATCTTCACCATTGGTTTTCCCTTATAAAGTCCAATCAAAGGCATGATATCAAAAGTTGCTACATATATGGATCATATGTGCATATGTTTTTTTATTAAAGAAATAGAGAGATAGAATTGCAACATAATTTGGAGAAGCAAATTATCTAGGCATTCAAGGACTCAATCACATAAAAGTATGATAAAATCTGGATGATAATGAGTATGCCGTGGAATGGACCATTCTTAATTTGAGGCTGGTGAATGCTCTCAAACAAATCGGCAAGCATAGTTGGAGCCACAAAGTCTAGATAACAAGTAATGAAAATCAAAAGCCAAAACAATGTTTAATTTTGATGACAAGTCTAAAGTGTAAACATTATAACTAATTTTCTTTAAAATATAACATCGATAATTGGTTTAAAGTTAAAAAAGAAATTAATTGGTATGCAATCCCATATGGTAAAATCTTCCAGTATCTATTGAGAGTTAAAATACATTATAATGTTCACAGTCAATATAATTATTTGCTTAACATCAACGTAGAATTCTCCATCTCTATCACAATTGTCACTTGTTTCAAATGATGGTATTATTCGCAATATTAAGAACTAGAATGTTTTGATAACAATAGTCAACTTTGTTGCGTTACAAGGACTCTTACCTTGGTCAAGTGAGTGACTACCTTAATCAATTTTTTGATAGTCTCTGTAAAATTCTTCAATCTTGCATTTATGATCTTAAGGTCATTCTGAGTGTTGGAAGATCTAGTTTCAAGACAAACCAACCTAGAAGTTACAGCAAAAATAACTCTACAACTTGGTGATAAGTCTACTCCTATTTTTTTTGGATGGATGTTAACTTTCTACAACTTGGTGATAACTCTACAACTTGTGTCACTCCAGGTTAAAGGCCGTGTTTTCATTGTCCATTGTCCACTTGATCAACAATAAATTGAAAAGACATTGTTAGAATCCTCGTCCAGACTAAGTTGGCATGGTTCTATGGGTCACAATCTTACACGTTGATCTTTGCATTGACCATTATGTGTAGCATCTTTCCAAAATGCAAAGGTTGATATCCCCAAATATCTTCACAATGTTGTTCACTCCTAGGCAGTAATCATTAGACTCTTCTTAGGGGAATAGGACCCTATCTTTGTGTCCCAGAGGCTTAGATATGGTAATACAAGAAGAGTACCACTTTATCGTCAGTCCAACTTCCATTAGAGAAAAGATCGAAGGCCAATTGGCGCAGTTATATGCCCAATTTACTCTGAAGGGCGGATAATAGAGGAATGGACAATGCCTAGGGATAAGGATTCATTGAGGAAAGGAAAAGGAAAGAGAAAGAAACACTGTTATCCCTCCTTAGTTTACCTCCAAAATGGAATGAAAATTTTTTTCTAGCTCAAAAAGGAATTAAAAAAATCCAACAGGCTCATGAGCAAGCCACAAGCTCATGGCCAATAGTTGATGGGCTTGTGAGCAGAGATCGTGAGCTCACAACTAGCAGTTGACTTGTTGCCCGGGCTCACAAGCAAGAAGCAAGCTCACGGTTGATCGTTGGGCTCATGGTCAAGGGTGGAGGCAGTGCTTGGGAGGTGTTCAAGAGGAGGGTGAGAGTAGTACTAGGGAGGTGCTCCGAAGGAGGGTGCTCAGGAGGGACGAAAGAGCTTTTCTGCCCAAGCGTATTAAAATTTGGCCAAAAAATAATCTGTATATGGATTATGGATTAATAATCCATCCCATGGATAATTTGTATCTAATTAACGAAGGAAATTGTCTTGACTCCTGTGCAATCTACCTCTTCAATTGTATGTACAGAGTAAATTGAGCTTTAGTGATGTTCAGAAAACAAAACCTTTTTCGTGTTATAGAACGCCTCAGGGGAGATAGAGGATGAAGAGGTTGATTTTTTTTTTGACACCATTGGTGATGTAGTGAAGGGCTAGGTAGAAATTTCATAAGTGCTTAAAGGTGGAGTGTCTTTGTACTAGGTGTGATGGAGAATTTAATTGACTTTTTGTCTTCTTCCTTGATGAATTAGCTCTCTAGTAGTTGGAGCATTGAAACCACATTGATCATCTCTAATTGCACCACCGAACATAGTAAGAACTCACCCAATGTCCAAAGCGGAAATATTTTATACATTTATTGCAATGTATTTCAACAGCTGAGATTTTAGTGTACCACTCAATCGATCAACATTTATGGTGTATTACTTGGATTTGGTGGTGGACAATCTCTTCAAAGGTTTTTTTTTGGATGAAGCAATACCTTCTGAATTGAGGCGGTAAATGCAATATGGTTGATGCTTCTTGGGGGATCTACGCTGGTCAACATCTTGTTTGAGTGTTATTTGACTTGTAGAGTGCATTATTTTGGCAATGGTGGAAGCGCACAACGATAGTGGGGTCATTGTGGGGAGTTAGCTTCAGTTAATGATCCACATTCACCCAACATTAGGACGAATAGTCAACTCAACTCTCTCTCTCTCTCTCTCTCTCTCTCTGCAGGTGCAGACACTCCAGGAATTAATTTGCTTATATATATATTAACGGATATCTAGTGTCATTCTCAAAAATGATGTCTATCAGATGTGTAACCAGCCTTAGTTTTGTAGTGCGGTTAGATGACTTAGGTTCTAATCTTCTCAAGCTATCTCTATTTGTAGGACAAAAATTACTCGTGAATATCGTTCTTTAATTCTTTCAAATAATAATTATGCTTGAACATGCTAGGTGAGTAAAATCCAAAATCCTCATTTGTTCAAAATTCCAAATTGTCTTTTCTTCCCTCTATCCCTATGCTTGCTATCCATGTCGTCTTAATCTCGAATGTTTTTTGCAGCTCAATTTCTGCTATTCTGAGCACAATTATTGGAGTACATTTTGGCCATGTGCTTGTCCATATGAAGGTTTACTTTATGTTTGCATGAACAAATAGATAGGTGAATTGAACAATTCTAACATCTGCTTCTTCCTTTCTTTTATACCTTGCCATGATCTCTCAGGGCCACTTCGACAGGCTAAAGCATTGGTTGTCAATTGGAGCTGCTCTCCTTGTGCTTGGAATTGTTTTACATTTTTCACATGGCAAGAGATCTAAGATGTATTTCATCCTTATTTGGATTTTGATTGCTTTCCAATATGACTATCTTTTTGTCACTTTATCAAACTTCTGCAGCAATCCCGCTGAACAAGCAACTGTATAGCTTCAGCTATGTTTGTGTTACAACTGGAACATCCGCAATAGTTTTCTGCACCTTCTATTTTCTGGTATTGTGCTTCATTTATTTTTATTTTTTTTATTTTTAGCAAATTTAGTTTTCTTCATTTCGAAGACTTGAGGCGAGGGTTTTCTATATTGGTTTCTTTGACTTGCCAATAACTTTCCATAAGAAGTCTCCTCCAAACTTCTTTCACATCATTCTTTATAGTTAAATATTCATTGTTTAGAGTATATGTTCATGCACTATTTTCCATTTAATGACTGCAAGAGATCATGCTCCAAGGTAAAAAAGTCTCATTTTGATTCACTTTGTTCAATTTTCATAGGAAATCTGTTTTATGATAGATGTAGGATGAACTAGATTGCGGAAACATATTTTTATGAGAGATATTACATATTGTGGTTGTCCTCATATGCCAGGTTGACATTTTGGGCTACCGTAATTTGTTTCTGCCATTGGAATGGATTGGAATGAATGCGATGCTCATCTTTGTAATGGCAGCTGAGGGAATATTTGAGGGTTTTTTGAATGGGTGGTATTATGAGACCGCTAACAATACACTGGTACGCCCTCGGAACTTCTATGCTTACGTATTTTTCTCAAATTATTTGCTACATTTTGGTTAGGATTATTAAATCTTTCGATTAGTATAACTTATTTTAACCTTTTCTCCATACTTGCAGGTCTATTGGATCCAGAAGCACATATTCATCCAAGTGTGGCATTCACGACGGGTGGGTGTTCTTCTTTATGTCATATTTGCCCAGATCTTGTTTTGGGCCCTCACGGCAGGTGTTTTGCATCGGATGGGTATTTATTGGAAGTTATAAAAGATCATGTGTTCTTAAGATCACACTCTTAGTTGGCATCCATCTATTTGTTGCAATTGCCTGTTGTCTGAACTAGATCTTTGTCAAACATTCGCAAAATGTTAGAGCTCTGTATATTTTGTTAATGTGGTCAGGGATCTAGGCACTTCACATCTCCAAGTCATTAGAACTGCAAAGCTGAGTTTTTGATATTGTAAATAATGCAATTTAGAATTCATGCTGTCCAGAGCTTTGGTTTGAATAAATTAGCATTTACCTTCTAGCTGCAGGGGCTAGTTGCTTGTTAGTAAATCCTGCCCCCTAGAAAAACTCACCCATTTCTTCACTGTATCGTGATTAATCTCCTCTACGTTGGTCTTGGGATAAACTGACTGGGGCACTGGGGGCAAGTGTTTTGTTTTTTGTCAAATTGTTAGTATTAGCGCCAGTAATGGAGACAAATTTCTTGATGTGTTATAGATCATTTGTGCCTCGAGTGCTTAATCGCCTCATTGCAAGGTCATGACAAAATGTCCATCTCATGGTAGTGCTATTATACCAATTGTAACTGTATAGTCGAAAATCAACTCTTCTAGAAAATTAAGGTCTACTATACTTCATAATGAAAGTCTGAAGTATAAAATGGTATCATAGTCGATCTCCTTCCAATTCAATATGGGGCATGGCAACTTCCTATATGTATTCCATCCATTTAGCATTTCGTGCGTTGTAAAGTCATCGATCAGTCGTTTAAAATAAAGCCACCTTTATTTGAAAATTTTATTTCAATAGCTTCCAACTATTATCATATTTTAATTCATTTAATCAATGATCACATAAGTACATCAATCATTTTCTTCATTTTTACGGATGATAAATTTATTATAATGGGACAAAAATTAATTTTCGATGGGCGTATGTTTCGGGAATTTTTTTTTTACTCCCTAATCACTTGACGGTCTGTTATAAATTGACTTTATAATTTATTTCCCTTTACATAATCTGAAGATGAATTATGAGAGATATCCGAGATGAACATAATTATCTTTTATTATAATCAATTATTTTCTCTGAACTAGTTGTTCATCTATTGAGGCAAACTGTCAATAAGATTAACACTAGTAAATATGGTGTTGACGAACAAACCGTCTAAGAGTAAAAATCTATTAGCGCATAAATCCAGTCTAACATTCCATGTATCTATAATAAACTTATGACATTTATTTGAAACATCATGCTCTTAAAAACTCATAGTATCATTTGTGTTGTCAATAAAATATGGCGTTGACGAACCAACTATCTAATAGTAAAAATCTATTAGCGCATAAATCCAATCTAACATTCCATGTATCTATAGCAAACTTATGACATTTCTTTGAAACATCATGCTCTTAAAAACTCATAGCATCATTTGTATTGTCAATAAAAGACTTAGGTGTGCATAACCACCTTATAATAATGATAAAAGCACAAATAAATTCAATTTTAACTTCAAATCTCTTCTAAGTTCTTACAAATAAAGTCCCCAATGGATAATTTATAGTCGCTTTGAATTGACTACAGTGTCAAAAGTAGTCATCATCTATCAACAACTCTCTAATGAATTAATTGCCCAATCGATTACTAGAGGACTATTCAGTTGAACTTAGAGCAAAAAAAAACATTTTATTCTCCTAAAACTTACTTTCAATTGATCATTTGCTTGACTATCATGCTCCAGTCAATTGGAATATCATTCTAGAGACTAGCAATTAGATAATCTCTCTTCACTTGGCTTAAAATAATCATAATCCTACGCAAATGTTCAAAACTCAAGATGTTCAACAAAACATGACTTAAGAGTCCATTTCACAATTGAAGACTTTACTATTAGATCAATCACTGAGGCTATAGGGGGGTAGTCATTCACTATGATCGTTTGCTTAAGTCTACAATGAAAGTTATCTTGCAGTGAGTATATCAAAACATTAACAAGAAATGCAAGCAATGTAAACACTTATAATTGGTAAGTCATCCTTTGAATACCTTATATCTTTTCTATTTTTGGAACCTTTCGAAGGTGGAGAAATTTTTTACAATCTTGATTGCAAGATAAGAACAAGAAGAACAATGATTTAAGTGAGCAACAATAAATACAATAAGGAAACAAATACAATGATGGAACTTTTCTCGGGACTTTTTTTGACTTCATTCACTTCACTTTTGTTCATTTCTTTCACTTGCTTTTATTCATATGCGTTAGATCTTATATTAGCTCACCTTTGCTGCCAAAGGTCCTCTTTGCTGCCAAAGGTCCTCTTTGCTTGCCTTCGTATAGTCTTCATGTTCAAACTACTTCTATTGTTCTATGTTCAATTAGTCAATTGATCACTTACCCAGTCGACTATTTTTGGGGATGACTTCAGTCTTTTGTTTCCAATATATCTTCCAATTGACTACATCTACTTTTAGTTGACTACCTAACCTCCTAATGGATACTTGAGTCAACTTATCCTCTCCCTAGTCGATTGATCTATTGTACCATCTCAATTGGTTGCTATTGTTTCTAGTCGATTAACTCCAACTCAATCAATTTCTAATTGACTAATCCATGAATAGAAATATTTTGTTTGCTAGCAAGCCATCTTGAGTCGACTGCCTAGATGATTCATCCACCAATTAATTAAATCCAACCATTAGTCGAGTAGATCATCTATTATGACCAACTCTAAGATTGAGTCCTTGCCTACAAGGTCTACGCAAAATGCAAATTGCAAGTCACTTGTAGAGTCTTGTTTTACTTAGACTATCCTACCAAGAGGTTAGACATTCAAGACTTTTCTTACCAAGAGACCTTGCCTCCGAGACTTCCTCATCTTGTCAAGAAGTCATTCCTTTAAGATTTTTTATTTTTTGCCAAGATGGCATGCCTCTAAAACTTCATTGTATGTCTTGTATCAATCAACATTGACCTACTAAGACTTATCAAATATCGAGTCAACCTTAATTTATCAGAACTTTTACTTGTTAAGCATTCAGTCAACCTTGACTTAATAAGATTTTCACTTGCCAAACATCCAATCACCCTTTACTTGTTGATACTCTTTTCAAGCATCTAATCAAACCTTAATTTGAACTTTCACTCACTAAACATCGAGTTGACCTTGATCTATCAATACGTTCACATGCCAAACATTTAGTTCACCCTGACCTAACATAACTTCCTTGATGTCATCACTTGTTAGAATTCATCCACTACCTGTATATATTGAACTTCTCTAATGTTAACATATGTTAGACTTGATTTATTGCCAGCACTCATTGAACTTCTTTGATGCCCATACCATATTGAATTAACTTAAACACTTAGCTAAATATAAGCATTTGACCAAAGATCAATTGGTCTAATAGGATAAAGCTGGAGCATGTAGCAACTTTTTTATGTTTAGGCAATCCAAATCAATTCAATTCTATTTCCTAAGTCAAAATTGGATAAAAATGAAGGCTCCTAACTTAAACCTCTCATTTTTCTTCCCCTTTAACATGCATAAAAAAGAATAACCTAAATACATTACACTTAGCTATTAAAAACTTTGATATTAAGTGTAACTCATTTTCTCAAGGTGGGCACCTCCCCTTTATTTCAATCATTACCTTACCAATTGACCATTGCACAAGCAATCTCCTTGAATTCTTAAACCCTAAGTATTTTTAAACAACTAATTCACAATTTGGATTCACATATGGATATCAAAATGTAGACAAAAATCAACCTTGAATTTGTGTCTCCCCCTTAAACTCTCATTTGGAATCTCCCTACCAAATTGATCATACAATCTAGATCAATGAAGGGATCCATATTTAAATATCAAAATTCACTTGAATTTTCTTGATACCAAATACTTGAACAGAGAAACAATTTTGCCTTGAATATGTCCCCATATGAGGGTTTACCCTAAATCTATATGTGCTTAGTTCCAAATGTAAGTGTCAAATGTTGATAAAAGTTACGACTTGTGATACCAAATGATAAAAACATAGGTTAAAATCAAGATTTGAATTTGTTTGATACTAACTATTTGATAAGAGTCAAAGTGCTCAAGTAGGAATTATCCTACCTTATATTTTTCATCAAACTTGATACCAAATGGTACAAATTAATCACAGATGATACCAAATTCAAAACTTTGAATTTCGATACCAAATATAATTGATCCACTCAAGATGGATTACCTATCCCCATTATTCTATGCTTCTCCCTAAGAAAGTTTTCTCCCCCTTAAGGGAGTATCTACCATAAAGGAAATATCTCTCCCTTAGAAGGTGATTTCCCATTAACTAAACTAGTTCTCCTCCTCATATAAATATTACACTGACAATATTCATCCTCCTTTATATTCCAGAAATCATAAATAATAAATTCTAGTATTTCTAAAATCTTAGTTTAGGAGTTAGGGAAACTTGATAAATTTAGTCGACTAAAATAATTGTTTAGTTGAGTGCTCATAAGATTAGTCACCTATTATTTTTGTTTTAGTAGACTTAGTCTTATATTCTTTAGTAGTTACATAACAAAAAATTATGAAAATTGATATAAACATTATTCATGTTAATATGTATCAAGAAAAAATAATTTTCTAAAAAAAACTTAATTTAAAGATTAGCATAAAGTTGGATTCACGTTAAAAACTTAGTGTTTCGATCAAACGTTTTTATCAATATAGTTTTTGGAAACTTCTATCTACATATAGATATAACCAAAAAAAAAAATTAAATAAATCAATAAACCTTTTTGAAATAAATATTCAATCATAATTATTGGGCTATATGTACACAAGCCTTTCTATATTTGATCATGAAATCTATATTTGGTCAAACTAGATACATTATAATAAGCATCTTGAATCAAGATCATCACTTAGCCACTTGACGATCAACTATAAATTGACCCTGTGATTTACATTCCTTCACATAATCTGGGGACGGATTGTGAGAGACGTCTAGGATGAACGTAATCATCTTTATGCAACAATTGAATCAAGATCATCATGAGGAGAGTCTGAAATGAATATAATCACTTTTTGCTACAATTGAATCAAGATCATCATCCTTATATCTCACTTATTTATGTGTCTTAATACGTAAGACAAGTAAATTTATATTTGTAATGAGATGAGTTTGGGGGTTTATGTAATCATGCAAGTCTAAACTAGGATATCAATTATTAGGATATAAATTATTAGCATCCTCCTTAATCTCAAGTGCATGATATAATCAACTAAATAAAACTTATAAATAAGTATGAAACATTCAAATAGCAAAGAACTAATGCGCAAATAAGCTTAAATAATGTGTCACATAATAAAATATAAATTCAATTAAATTGGCACAATCATATGAAACCTAACACATGTATCAATTTCTAATTATACAAGATTTCATCATGCATCATAAAAATTTAACACATGTGATTCTTCTGATGTGGTAACATATAAGATACGAATTAATTTAAATTGGCATGTTTACAAACTTCAAAAATACATAACAATTTTTAATTCTAGAAGTCATTATCATGTATTTTAGACATAAAATTTTAGCAAATTAATCATTTTAGTGTAGAGATAAGATATTCTTTAGATTGTAGTATCAGATTTGATCCAACGTGCATGATTAACTAACAATTCTTTTAATACCCAACTCCTATATATTTTAACTAAACCTAAAAAATTTAACATCCATTATCTAGAAATTTCATTAAATCTAAGACTATCCGAAGGTGTAAATTTGCTAAGATTAAGCTAAATACTCTTCCAAATTAGTTGACACATCCTAAAACCTATTAATCCCACTTGGATTTTTTTTAGTATTATCTAAGGATAAGCTTCCTTGATATCTTCATAAGGATTCTTCAAGTCCTCAGTGGGATCTTAGATTTGGTGGTCTCATTAAGGTCTTTACTAGGGATGATTTCTCTTAATACCTTCTTATCAATTCTAGTCCTAAAGGGTTCTTGTGATTTTGTGTCATAATTAAAGTTAACCCTATTATAAGATATGTTAACCTTAGATTTTGGTTTATAACCCAAACAATTCTTCTCATAGGTTGACCTTTGCCTTCCAATTCCTAAATTCAAATTCTTAGACCCAATAATAAATTTCTTTAGGGTCTTTTCAAAATAATCAAGTCTTGATTTCAAAACTTGACTTTTCATCTATAAATTCTGAATTCTACTTTTTCTCGTACCAATCACGCATTTTTCTAGAATTATATATAAACTATCATTTGATTTCCTAGTATCATGATAGAGCATTATAAGATTTGAAATTAGACCTAGAACACTTCTTAGCATTATAATAAGCTGCATCTTTAAATTTAACATTGGAACTTGTAATTTTCTTTTTTTGGCCTCTTTGAATTCCTTCTTTTGTAGACATTTGGTATGATATATAGTGATCTCTCTTGTAACGCACGATGTGATCCTTGGCTTTTGAATTTGAAGGAGTGACTTCCTTGGATTTCTTCTTGACTGTACCTTGAATGTCACTTGGATTTTCTCTTTATCAAGTATGGACATCTACTCTTGTAGTGATGTTGAGTCCTTCTAGAACAATCCGGTATGATACCATGAGTTGGATCAATCATCTCTTCACAGGACGGGCTGATGACTAGTACATGAGACATTACCACCCTGAGGTCTGGGGGTCAAATCCTGACTAGTAGTCAGGTTTTTATCCTCCCTCATGCATTAGTCACTGTTCGAGTTAGTAGCTACTCGTAATTTATCTCCTCCGTGTTAGTCCTGAGACAGACTGACGGGGGGTTCTAGGGGTGAACGTTTTGCCTTTTGCCACCATGTGTTGGATCAATCGATGAGACTAAGGGGTGAATAGTCATTTGCTAAGATCACTTGCTTAAGTCTACAAGCAGAGTTAGTTGCTAGTGAATGTTGGGAATACAATCAAAGTTTCACGTTAAAAATGATCATAAATTAATCCAATTGGATTTTATTAGATTACTTGGTTAATCTAATTGGATCTTAAACTTATTGAATTAATGGTTAATCTAATATTTGTAAGCTCATGTTATTAGATAAAGTCTTATTAGATAAGACTTGGCCATGTTATTAGATGAAGTCTTATTAGAAAGACTTGACCACATTTTATCCGATAAGGTAACCCTAATGGTTAGGGTTTGATATTAATATATAAATCTGTGCATAAAGCTAGCACTAATCATTATGCATGAGAGAGATATTACAGCGACTCCAACTGTGCTTCTGTGACGGGCGACTGCTGTGCTCGTGTGGATACCGCCAAAGGCGCGAACGTACTAATCGTACTTAGATCGACCAAACTCTCTAAATACGCAAAAGAGTTTCACACATCAAGAGGTATCTTTTATACCAAACGTGTAATCTGAATTCACATGGATCTCTAGTGGGTTTCCTTTTCGCTGCATTTTTTCATGTTTATTATGCTCTAAACCCAACAGTAGTATCAAAGCCACTTGCGAATTCAATTAGGTCAATTTTAATGTTTGTTTTTATATCTGATATAAAATGACATTTCTATTATGATTATACAAATGATTTATGGGTGTTTCAATTTTATCGGTGGTTAATTTTGATTAATATAGTATGAAACAGAAATGAGTTCATGTTAATTCAATTATATGAACACTAAGATATTCTAGTTTCATTCGAATAATCAAATTGTGGTGGTTTTCAATACAATTGATATTTATAATATGTTGTGAACAGATTGCAAGATATTAATCGTTCTATTTAATAATAATCAAAATTGTGATTTAATTACAACAATGGAACAGTCTATTTTGAATAGTTTATGATAATTCGATTGTTATATCAAAGGGAAATATAACAGCAACTCAAACAATGAGTTAAGAAAATCATTTAGCGGGACTGTCGCTAGGGGTGTTGCCCCTTGGACCTCGTTTGTTTTTGCCACATAAATCATTAATTAGAATCATAATAAAATTATAAGGTTAATTGCATGTGATGTTGACATGGTGCATGGTTATAACTCTTTAACCAATATGATTGGATTGTGTGTATGATTGTTGTAACATTAAAATGGCCTGCGTGTCGTACCTTTTATCTTCTACTCAAGTTGTAAAAATTTGCTTCTCATCTAACTCCCCTCGAATGTAACTCAAAGTTCTTCTAGTTGTGTAATGTACAAATTATAATAGTGTTAGTATAGTACAAGATTAGAGTGTTATGCCTGAGGGGAAGAAACCAACAACATATGTCAACTGAGGAAGACTTGGAGAAGATGCACCATGGGAGCACTTGGAGAAGATGCAATTCCCTAAGGTTTACCTTTCAATTTTCTCATTGGCTTGAGAAGTTCGTATTAGATGGATCATAACCATGTTACGTTTATTTTTTTGCTTGTGCAATGTATGTTGATATATGTCATGTGTTATGCGTTGTATGTGATGCATGTTAAATTATTAAAATTAAGTCATTTTAAGATGTTTACCAAAGTTTGATACTCATTACTGCCTTGATCAATAATAGACAGGTTTATCAAAGTAAAGTGTCTCTATTTATCTTGGTAGAATGCGATGAAATAATTATAATATCCAGTTTATCAAACAGTGGGTGTGATTTAACTAGGTTATCTCAATAAAATTGAAAACTTAGAGGCATAAAATTAGGATATGCATCATTAGATGAGCAAAGAACAAATTGTGTTGTTTACCTAATTATCCAAGAGTAGCATTGGAAGCAATTGGTAAAAGTTACTTACTTAAATAGCCAAGTCTTGGGCGATTAACCAAAGCAAACCCAAGATAAGATAAAATATGAATCTTGGCCCACTAAAATGTAATCACAATTGAGTTTAGGGCTAGTAGTGTGGGTAAACTATTTTATATTTTCCCACATCCATGACTTTCTCCAACTCAATAGTGGGAGAATCATTTAATTAAAGACCTAATTAAGTGAATTTTAAATATGATACTTATTTTCTGCATTTATTATTG
>JBBUKS010000017.1:4773943-4784466 GCA_038050645.1 Hedychium gardnerianum
GATCCAATTGAGTCTAACTCAATGATCTTCCTTCTTGAATGTATAATTAATCTCTATTAATCATCTTTAATGGGTTGAATTTTAGCATATTGGATTAACCATTAACCCAATACCATAATTATTAACCCAATAAGCCGAATCATCTCATAATTGGCTCTTAGGGCTAATACTAACAAGATAATCATTGAAGGTAATGATAGGTCGAGCAAGAAATCATTGTCCTTATCTTCGAGTATCAAATTCTCCTCTTAAAGATAAGGCGTGATGAAGTAAGACTTTTGTTCATTGAATGTAACGTCTACTAATACATAGACTTTCTTTGATGAAGGATGAAGACACTTGTACCCTTTCTGAGTTGAGGAATAAGACATTTTAACACCCTTGAGTCTAGCTTCCCTCAATTTTGATTATACACATAAACAAATGATACACACCCAAATATCACAATATTATTTGTAGTGTATTTGTTTGGATAAAATGTTGAGAGTGTTTCCCTTGGACTCTCGAACCCCAAGATTTTGGAAGACAAATGATTCATCAGATGAAAAACTGTAAGAATTGCATTCCAAAAAGATTTAGGCATATTTTTCTGAAGGGCTCAGATTGACTGTAGGAGGACCATTTTTCCTTTCTATGATTCTGTTTTCTAGTAGTGTATTGACACAAGATGACTCATGTATTATCCTTTATGTTTTGAAAATAAAGAGTTAAAGATTTAATTGAAATAATCCCTAGCATTATCTTTTCTAAACCTTTTAATATTAATCCTAAATTGATTTTTAATCATGGAACAAAAAATTGGGAGGGCATTATTTATGTTCAACTAAAAACATTCAGCACAAGTACAATCATCAATGAATGACAAACCATTTTGCCCGAAACATTAGTAGTACAAGGACCCCAACATCTATACTTAATGAGATAAAAAGGAAAAGAGCTTTTATTACTTAATAGAAAAGACACATTTGTATTTAGCAAGTTTACACACTTCACAATGGAAACTCTCAAAATCTATACTTTGGAATAAGGATGGAAACAAAGATCTCTGAATAGAACAGATCAGGAAGAATGAATGCCTTCTTGGAACTTCGACTTCAAGGAACCCACAATGGTGGAGAAACCCCTGTCCAGCAATTGAAAACCTAGATGATACTGCCAGCCAAACTTGGGGAGTTCATACCTAAGTGTTCTCAGATTTGGAATGCTTGTAGCCAATTTCTCCTTTTAAAATTAGTGTGCAAGTGGTGTCCCTTCTGTTTCTTTTAACTAGCTAGCTAAATCCTTGAGAGCTAACATACTATCAATAACTTTAATCCTATTGTTTCATTTGCAACCTGTTTTCCATCAGATTGATCGTTTGATGTTACACTAAATGAATGACCACTAAGATGTAATCAGTCATTACTTTTAAATTCTTTGTTCCTGATGATTTTGTTTATTACTGAAGTGAGTAGATTTTTGCATCTGAAATGCTAGTCTATCAACTTGAAATTTACTTGTTTTCTTTCTCAGGCAATTACAGAGAAGGGTGGCTGTTTTCTTGAAGCTCCAGTGTCTGGCAGCAAAAAGCCCGCTGAAGATGGTCAGCTAATAATTCTAGCAGCCGGTGAGAAGGTAATATAGCGACTACCAAATCCCAGTAGTTTAGTTGCTTATGGATATGTCTGTTGCTGATAAACAACAGGCTATTGAACAGTCCCTTATGTTGATTTGATTGGGTAAGGTAAGCAACGTTTAAATACTTCCACATTTCGCTAACTTATAAGTCTTCATGCTAGAACATGTAGACAGAGAAAAAACTAATATTCTGAACTATATGATGATTTTCTTACCTTCACTATCCTATACCTTTTAATGATCTAGATTCTCTTCCATTTATCTGATGTTGTCACTTTAAGAAAATTGCTCTGTGAATCAAGGTTTAATGCTTAAAGTATCTTTTCAGCAAAATGGTTTTAGTTTTTTGTTGCGCTGAGACTAAATGTTGTAGCATGCTAACAAATGAATTTTAATCCTATGACAGTCTTCCACTTAGAACCATCAAATATAAGCTTGCAGTAATTAGGAAATCAATTTAATCAAAATTTTAGAGCAGTAAGTTGTTAAATATAATAAAATCTTGTCTAATGATTGTATTTTACTACTACCAAATTTTTTTTCGTGCATTAGATAAGCGCATTGATTCTTGTATCTGCTTAGTGAAATCTACAGATTAAATAACTTTCTAAGGGCATTTGCTACTGAAATTGACTTCTCCATGTGTACATAGATATATCTTCAACCATTGGGGGTTGGACTTGGATTCTCATTGGATCTAGAACTAGAACAAGCACAATTATAGGATATGGATGCATCTTGGTTTCTTTGCCTTCTTTGTTGCTACTGGTACCCCTATTGATGTTTCCCCTCTTCATCTCTCCAATTGTTGTAGTGGTTCATATTTTCCCCATGATTACAACAACCATGATTGACGAATGGAATTAAAAATTGAGTCAGAAGAGGAGAATCTTCTTGTCTCATGTGATTCAGTATCATACTGGCCAAATACAGTCCCTATTCTGGTGGAAATCACCAAAACCGTGTCAGCACAGGAAACATAATGACATTTAGCTGTGATGACAATATTGATTGGTATGATATGTTTTGGTCGGGCCGATCAAATCCCAATTGACACTTAAAACCATGCATTTAATCAATAAATTCTCTCTATATTTGTGTAGATTTAGTAATTGTTCTCATGTATATACAACTAGGATGAGTTACTTCTTTTCACACTTATGAATACGCCAGAAAATTTCTCTGGTCATGATCATGTGGGTTTAGAAAGTAGATCATAATCATGACTTTGTTGTATTGGATCTCAATGCAGGCATTGTATGATGAAGTTGTACCTGCCTTTGATGTACTAGGAAAAAGATCGTTCTTCCTAGGGGATGTAGGAAATGGAGCAAAAATGAAACTTGTTGTGAATATGATTATGGGCAGGTACTTTCTTTTACGATTTCTAGGCATACATCCTTTAAAAGATGCTTCATTAAAGTTTTAGAATGACTGCCCGAGATTGTTCCCGACTTGTTTCAAGTATCATTTACAACTTAGGCAAAAAAAATAAAAAAAATAAAAATTTTGCAACTTCATTACTTGATGTGCAGAAGCCTTTGTGGAAGGTTTTCTGTTTCAGCTATTTATAATTTTAAATCTTGTACCCCTTGTTTGTTTGTTGTGACCTTCTAGTTCAACAAGGAACCTAAAAAACAGAGCACCCAACCCCCAATGAGGAGTCGCAACTCTTTCAAGTAGTTATTTTCTGAATTCTCTAAATTCTCGTTGATAAATTTCTTCCATGGCACTGGTGAAACAAGCTCTGCAAGCATTAAAGTTGGAGTTGCTGCATAATAACATGCTGAGGCATTACATGTATGAAACAACACCTATCATCAATGTTGCTATATCAACTTCACTGAATGCATGAAATGCCTACACAGAATAGTTTGTCATCTTTATAAGGATTTACTTGACAACCTTTTGGAACTTGGAAAATGAGAGAAGTTCATTATTAAATTGTGGAAAATTATTAGGGATTTCTACCATAAGTAGTCACCTCTAGCTTCACATTCATCACCCTGTTTTGATTTTACATTTACACCCCTGTGACTTGTATATATACAAATACTCTTTGTCTAACATGTGGAAATTATTAAGGATTTCTTCCTCAAGTAGTCACCTCTACCTTCACATTCATCACCATGTTTTGATTTTACATTTACACCCCTGTGACTTGTATATATACAAATACATCTTTGTCTATCTACAATTTTGTTCCTAACTATCCTTCAAGTATTGAGAAATCTCAATTTGTTACAAATGTACTTAAAGACTTAGAACAACAAAGTTTAGTAATCAATAAAAGAGCATATAAATGAAGTAATGATTTCTTAGATTACATCATTTCCCTATAAAATGGTAATCAATCTTAATATGTTTTGATCTCACAAGAGTACAAGATAAAATGTGATATACATGTGATTTTGCTTTTCCGAATATAGCTTTATAGGTCCGATGAGAATTTTCTTGACTCAGACATCAACTCTTTAAGCTATTACATAAGCTTCCAGATGGCAAGAGGCATAACCTCATACTTTTGCATATGGACTTCACCTAGCCACCATTAGTTTTCTTTTTGTTTTTTTCAAGATATTAAATTGTCACTCTAAAGAACATGATAATCCAATGCGGATCATTTATATATAGGAGAATCTTCCTAATCCGCATCTATAATTTTTAAGTTTTTTACCATGGGAGATGGTTATGGTCGCAATCTATAAGACCTTTTCTAGTGTAAATAGAGAAAGATTAGGCTTAATTACCTTGACAATCCCTTCTACCTATATATATATTATTTATCATTGTATGCTACATTTTCTTGAATATATGTTATTCACAATTATGTCCCTATAATTACATTAAGGCCCTTCACACTCCACCTTAAATTGACTTTGATTTACTAGATCTTAGGACCTCTTATGTCCGTGGTTATTCACAAATAGTGAATTGATAATTAGAATGACATCATTCATTGTTCGTTTGTGGAATATATATTAGAAGTTATTTGTATGATAGCTTGATAATAAGAGTACGACTTTATGATGATATCCCAACTCTAATGTAGTTAGGGTGATTTCACTTTTGTGTAAGATGAGTATGACATTAGACATGTTATGATCCAAATCTATTCGTGATCGAATGTTTTGATGATTGTTTTATCATTTTTTGAACATCATCAGTGGACTCATGGTGATAATTATTTCAGGCAATATCATGTTTAAAAATTATAATTAAATTTAAAATTATCGAAGTTCAATTCAATTAACTCAAAAGCATATTTGAATTTAAAATTATCAGCTCAGTTGAAACAGAAGCTTTTTGTCGCAAGTTTCCTTCAATCGACTCCATGGTTGATTTGGCATAGTAGAATGTGACCATTAGTCAATTAGCTTGTCATAAATTTTCTGCCTTTAATCGACTCCTTGGTCGACTAGACATATTAGTCGATTGAATGTGACCAATTGTCAATTGTCTTATTAACTTTGATCCTGAAACACTCATTTCTTGGTAAGCCCTTGCCCAAGAAAGAGAACTACCCATACTGAGACTTGTTCCTACTTCTGTTGGGCTTTCTTTTTTTTCCAACACCTGCATGACTTCTTTGCCAAATGTTTGGTTCTCATCAAGCCATGGTTTAAAATTTCATTTCATGCCGGGCGAAAAGGATGAAATTTATCATTCGTCGGCCGCTGCACCACCAACACCACGGAGGGGACCTCTGCTGATCATGATGAGACCTTCGCAACCTTCGGGGGTCACGGCGAGGTTGTCGCGCCTCCGACGGGTCGCGACGAGGTCGGCATGACCTCTTCGGGTCACAACGGGGGACGCGCGAGTGGGGGTGCAAAAATTTAAGAAAAAAATTAAAATTTAGGTTAATAATTTCAATCAACTTCTAACTATAATAGGATAATAAAACTATCCTATTAATTTAATATATATATTTTATTTATTTTAATTTTAAAAATATATAACAAAATATTTTTTTATTTATTTACCATATGGTGGATCCCATATATTTTTTTTTTGTATTTTGTATTTTTTTAATATTTAGATTAAAATTTTATTTTTAATTAATATATTTTATATTTAAAAAATACCGAAACCATATTAGCACATCACGATACGGTACCGAAACTATATCGCTCCGATCATAAACTGAAACTCCGATACGGCTCAAGATTTTAAATCATTCATCAAGCTACTTGGTCCTCCACTTGCCAGGTATTTTGTCCTCATCAACCTACTCGGATTTTCATCATTGTACCTACAATACATGTCAACTTCCCTACATTTGTACACAACATATGAGATTACAAAATAAAACTATATGATTAGAAGTCATATGAGATTTTATGATTATTGCTTGCCCTAAAAACTACTCGGATTATTGCTTGCCCTACAAGAATTGTTTATTTATTGTACCTACAAGTGTTTGTGCATCATTTGCATTTATGATTATTGTATTTATTTTATGAGATCTAATTTAAATCAGTTGCCAAACATTATAAAAAGGGAAAATTGTTAGGGCAAGCATGTCCTAAGCATGTAGCTTGCATATAGTTTTCATGTTTTGAGCACATGTTTGATGAGATTGTGTACAAATGTAGAAGTATTACAAAATCCGAGTAGTTTTAGAGCAAGCAATAACATATGAGATTATTGTATTTATTTTATGAATGATGCCCTACATCTCATAAAATAAATACAATAATCATAAATGCAAATGATGCACAAACAATACTTTTAATCACTTCAAATGGAAGCATTAAGTGAAAAGCATTCAATGTCCGACTAATCACCTCCTTTTTTATATAATGACCATAATAAAGGTGTCTGTTTCTAACTTAAACCCATCACCTTTCCCCCTTTGATATACATAATTTTTTTTAACTATCTAGGTGTCATAAGCATAATGATTTAAAGTCAATTTACTTTAAAGAAAATTCATTCATTTATCCCCCTTGAAAATTAATCCAATGCTCAACCTTGAGCTCTAGTGATACTAATGTTATTTGATCAAAATACCCTATAAGAATAGATGAGTTTCCCCTTGCAAAGATACAGTCAAGTAACAAACCTTGACTCTCCATGACTAAGTGTACTTTGCCAAAATTGGGTACTGGCAAGACACAAGTTCATCCTTGAACTTGACCTCCCCTCAATGTTTCAGTAGAATCCATCTTGTCTCATCTTGATTCTAACTTCTGTAAGTTAAGTTCCTCCCCTAGCTTCAAATTTTCTCCTTAAAAAGATCAATGTGAGGAATACCTCCCCTCAAGAAGTCATTCTTTAAAAATCTAGGTGAAAGAACTCAAAAACTCCCCTTAAATCTATTTTGTCTTCATAACAGTTCTCCCCCTAAATTTCACAAACAAATAACTCTTTTAACATATAAAAGAGTTGAACCACTAACCTAAATGTTTTATAAATAAATCCATATCCATGGAAGTGGGGGTGATGACAAAACTCAAGTTTGTTTCCACTGAAATTCAAAAAATTCGTACAAGTATCTAAAATCATGAACCTTCATGGATATACTTGTTATATCATAATCTACTACAGAAAAAGTTTTTTATGAAAATAAATTCTATTTTTCAAAATTGGCACAAAGTTGGAAACAATGAAAAACTTCAATGCTTCAAGTCTAACTTCATATCATCCAAATACTCTAGTTCAAAAAGTGTTTTCCTAGAATTTTCAAAAACATTTTGAAGTTCATTTTGGATTGAAATTTTCAGTTAGATTCTTTAAACTATGTGCACATAATTATATACAAGTCTTCCCCATGATTGGCCATTTTCATGATTCATTTATATTTGTATGAAGACATTTTGATCTAAAGCGATGCATCATAACCAACATTTTGAACTAACAGCTTCCACCTAACATCTCACATAATTTCTATGTGCATCAATACACAAATCATGCTCTCCTAGGTTCCTTATTAGATGTAAAAAAAAGGACAGCTCGGTGCACGAAGCTCCCGCCAATGTGGGGTCCCGGGGAAGGATCTATTATACGCAACCTTACCCTGCTTTGCAAGAGACGGTTTCCGAGACTCGAACCTATGACCTCCAAGTCACACGGTAGCAACTTTACCATTGCGCCTTGTTTCTTATGAGATGTAATGAAGATATAATCCTACATAGGTGATCGTGCAAAGCTAGAATACATATTCTAGTCGGAGATTCCATGCAATGATATCTAGCTTCTTTTAGACATACTAGGACTAGTGATATACTACATTGGAGAATATGTGTGACACATAAATACGTCCCCCCTTTTTTAATTAACATAATAGAAATTTGTTGTAGTTGGTCTTTGACTCCCAGTGTCTGATTAACTCATTCATTTTTTCTCTACAGCATGATGACTGCATTATCTGAAGGACTGAGTTTAGCTAATAGTAGTGGATTGAGCCAGCAAACGCTCCTGGACGTATTGGTACTTCATTTTACAACTCGTGGAAGGCTTAGTAGTTCCACAAAATAGAAATCGTATGTTAAATGAATGTTTTGGTATTTGCTCAATGTTGTTAATAGGAACTTGGGGCAATTGCGAATCCCATGTTCAAGCTTAAGGGCCCTGCAATCATCCAAAGCAGCTACCCACCTGCATTTCCCCTGAAGCATCAGCAGAAAGACATGAGGCTGGCAGTTGCTCTTGGCGATGAAAATGCTGTTTCAATGCCTGTTGCTGCCGCAGCTAATGAGGTACTATCACCGCTCTAAACTAAACACCAATCATCTATCTCTTACACACAATCACGACTTATTGTGACATTTTTCAATCTACAGGTTTTTAAGAAGGCCAGAAGTATGGGACTAGGAGACCATGATTTCTCAGCCGTGCATGAAGCAGTGAAGACTGCCCAAGATCCAGACAGTGCATGAAAGCAGGTTCCAAAACTATCAAATTGCACCTGCATTATATCAAGTGACTGATAAAACAAGCATTTCATCATATCTGTATAACCACATATTTCTTTAGATTCATTCAGTGTTTTGATTCTGATATCATAATCCAAGATTGGTTTCTCGATGATGCAAGAATATTTTTAGTGCCATGTTTTTTTTAAAATGGCCATACCAAGATTCATTCAGTGTTTTTTTTAATCCAAGATTAAGTTTTTAGTTTTTACATAACGAACCTAACTAAGATTCTCACATGTCCATGCTTTACCAGTCAAGATGTGTGGTCCTTCAATTCTCTATAAACAACTCTCTACAATTAAATGATGAAATACACCTGCCAGCAAGTACCATTAATTTCCATTATTTGATGAAATCCTACAGTGCACGCTAGCCATCCTACAATCAAATGATCTCTTAGATTATGTCTTCGATTAATGTTTATGCCTTGAGTTTTGGCCAAACTCATCCTTTAACCCCTAGCTTGGCAAGTATCATCGATGAGTTACAAGCCATGAATTGTCAAGAGGGCAAGCTAATCCAAGGAGTGTTTGTCACAAACTTGATAGTGAAATAGAACGATGACTTTTTGACTCAGTGATTGATGATCTTGAAATCAGGGTGGTAAGTTTAGTTACGATATGATATCATCCATAGTTTGTAAAATCATGATCCTGAATTATAGGATTGCACTATCTTACGATCCGGAACACCAAATCGATCTTGGATCGTGCAAGATCATTTTTTGTAATGGAATCGGAGCAAAATTGATAGGATCGGTAGAAGATTTGAGAGGTCATAATTTTTAACTCGAGTTGAGCCACAAAACCTATAATATATTAAATCGAAGTTTATTCAGAGATTTACAGTTAGTTATCGGATGAAACCCGTAATCACCTAGTTTCAATCTCTAAAAAACATCATTTTAAACTTTTTTGGAGGCTCGGAAGATTATTAAGTTTTTTATTATCTTTTAGATTATTTTATAATTTATTTTATTTTCATCTTTTGCAAAGTTAAGGTTAGGGTTTTGAGACTATTTAAACATATATTTAGCTATTTTAAAATTAGTTTTTGATCAATAATATTCTATCATTTCTTTATCCCAAAATGATAAGTTTTTGGATGTTTATTGCTTGATATTTTGCACAATCAACAGGTCAATAGAAGATTATTTTCGACGTTTGTCTTCAAATCAAATATTTCAATAGCTTTCGCTATGTGCTTTGTTATTGTTGGCCTTTAAACTAAGTCATCTTATGAAGAGAACATTCTTGAGATTGAGTGTGATTATTATTATTGTGTTATTAGAAATTTTATACTCTTTCATTTTATAATCTAAAAATATAAATATTATGGAGTGTAATTGTGCTAAATGGTAGTTAAATTATTAGCTAATTTAAATTTGTACATAATAATGTCATCTCTAGTGTCGAGTGTCAATGATTGCATATATATGTAAAATTATTAATCTATTTATATGCAAATGACCTTTTTAGATATTTTTTCTAATTACTAATCATGTACTTGTAGGATCAAACTCGACGCTAGAGGGGGGTAAATAGCATTACGAATTTTACGAACTGATAATTCAAGAGATAACAAATAAATAGAATAATAGCACAACAGAAACAAATATTAATCTAACAGTTTATCAGTTAAATCATAAATGAAGATTAAACACAGTTAAATCAAAGCATAAACTAGGCGCGCGCAGCAATAATAAAATGTAATTCTTATTTATAAATTTCTCCTAGGTGGAAAAATCTTACAGAAAAAGAATCTAAAAATTAAGCATAGTATTAAAAATAAGACAACACAACAAATATAAATTTTACTTTAGATGTTGTCGATCGTAAATGAAGCACGGGTTGCAGCATGTCGAAGTCGCAGCACAGATATCATGAGAGCACTAGAGCACGAGCACAGAAAATGAATTGAGTGAATTGGTGATTTGAAAGCTCTACCTTGAGGCCCTTATATAGCCCTCTTTATTGCTGATGT
>JBBUKS010000017.1:4789003-4803864 GCA_038050645.1 Hedychium gardnerianum
CCCCTCCCCCCCCCCCCCCCCCCCCTCCTTCCAGCTAGGTGATAACCCCCTAATAAAACTTCAGTTGTGCATGACAGGGAATGTCGTTTTACAGATATTTAACTGGTAACTGCCTCCCTACTGTTTGGATGCTTCTTCAATTTGATGCCTCCCTTCTGGTGTCTTTAGTTTAGGGTCCGTATTTTCTTGAGCCTACAACATCTTTTGTCTGCCTTCCTCTTTTCTTGGGGTCTAAAACCTCTTGGCCTAACCTTCTAAATTTCCATCCTTAAACTTCAATTCAGAGTTATAGCTCCTTGGCCTCCTTTTTCTTTCCTTTTTGGGAATTTGTGGTATAGCTGCTCCTCTTTTATTAGGCGGAATCAGTGAAGCTATGCTTGTTTAATTCATGTTTATGCCTTTTGAGTCTCTCGCCTCCATCTCAACCTCTTAGACTTCAAATTCTAAATTTCATCAATAATCTTTAGCTCAAAATTATAATTGTTTTGGTCCTCCTAATCTATCTATCTATAATTGCCAAATTTGTTCTTAAGAGTAAATTTTTAATAGCTGATAATATGATGGCATGTGTAACTTTTAGGCCACTTATGTATTTCTAAGCAAGTTAGAATATGCCAAGTGTCATTTGCAAAGAAAATCAGAACTTTCTTAATTTAATATTATCATTTAATTTGCACTTCATTGAGTTAACTCCAACATTCACTATTTTTGTTAACTTAAAACTGTGAAAACTGGAGAATTTTCGTTTCTCTTCCTCCTGTGACTTTTGATATGGTGAAACAAATTGTTTCAGATAGAGGAGAATTTTCATCCTCAATTAATTTATAATAGTCGACTTCACCTGGTGGGATATGGTTTAGTTGTTATTGTTTATCAATTTATAATTTCTCCACAGAGCTTCATCTTATGAGTGTCTTTATCTTGCTACTTCTTCCAATCTATAGAAAGTTTTTTTTATTTATTTATAACATTTAGCTAAAAATAAAATACTTATAAATGCAAATATATGCATAAGTATAGCATATGTTGATCTATCAAAATTAGTATTAATTATAAAATTACATTTTACTTTTAAGAATTCTGCATAGGGCTCGTTCTAATTTATGTCCATAGTATTTAATAGTTTTCATATTAATGCCTAGCCTTTGACCCAACTCTACAATCTTCACTTTTCTTTCATGTAGCTCTTCCCCCTGTGTTCTTGAACCTGCCATCATGAGATGTTGGTGCAAGAGTATTTACAAGTGGGAAAAGTTTTGTTTTATTTGATACAAACTGGAATTATGGATGGAACTTTTGTGCTGTGCTCAAATTATATATTTCACATTCGATTTATCTTCGTTGTTGAAGTTTCTACTACATAATTTTCGTTGACTTGCAATGTTGCATTTGCAAGTGATTTTCTCTTCCTTATGTGGTATATACTGTAATGTTGAACATGGTTTGATCCGTAATGGGTCATGGTGACCCACCTCTAAATATATACAAAGGATATTAATTGAGAATGTGGCATATGTTTTAATAGGGTTCCTACTAAATCATGCTCCAAGGAGTCATGTTGTATGAATTAGAGATCAAGAATATATGTTGATGTTTGGCTAATATGTTGTTGAGCAATGTTTTGATCAAATGAGTCAAGTATTAAGTGGGTCAAAATTGATTAAACACTTGATAATAGAGAAGTTCAATAGATGTTGGTAGTGATGGAAGTCCAAGCACGCTATAGAGAATTAAGTGCTTAATAGTGATGGAAGTTCAAAGAGGTCATAAAGTGTGGATGAGTGATGAAGGCAAGTCTTGGAGGCGAGGAATCTCTAGTATGAAAAGTTTGGGGAAGTTGAAGTTAATCAAATACTAAATAAGAAATAAGTTTTAAAAAGTTAAGGTCTGTATTAAGCATACAAATAAGTCCTAAAGACATGAATTCTCTTGGTATGACATAGATTTAACTATTAGAATTAGAGTCAATTATCAATGAATTTGAAATCATTAAATTATGATTGATCAGATTTGGGATTTACAACCGTCAACTGATGATGATATAGTTAATTATGCCTTTATTTAAAAGAGGATAGGATGCATGATGATTTTTTCTAAAAATGTGCACTATTGTTTGTTTACTTTTTGATCACCATGCTTATTTGTTTAATCTCTTATTGTGATTTGTCACATATATATAGAGAGATTCTTATTATTTGTTAGGTTTATTATGCTTATGATCATCTTATTTATCATTGAGAGATTATTCATGCTCATGTTATTATTATTTTTATATTAATTGTTAAATTCTGTAATTTTGAAAAAAAAAATGTAAAAGACGATACAGCTTCACCACAATTGCCTCGTATTATTGGGAGGAAGTAAAAAACTAAAATAAATCATCGTATGAAAGGATATTTTCATCAATTTCGTCGGGGAAGCGATCCTTATTCAATTTTATAAACATGTCATATGATGACTAACTCATGATGTCAAAAAGTCATATGTTAATCTTAGGCATCCCATACGATCGGTCCTATAGTGATTTGTAGAGAGATAAATCACGGATAATTTTTTTGCCTTTGAACAATGATTATTGCATGGGGAGGGCAGGAATCTAATAAGCATTGCGCTGTCAGTAATTGATCTCTAAACCTCTTAGTAGCAACGTCCTATGCAATGACCATCTGCTCTTCCCGTCGAGACATATGGTGACCAACTCATTGTAGCAAAAATTATAGTAAAAAGGTGATTACGCTCACCCTAGACGTCCCTCATAGCTCGTCTCTAGGTTATGTAAAGGGAGGTAAATCACGGGGTCAGCTTATAGCCGACCGCTAAGTGGCTAGAAGTGAGAGGAGTTTTTTTTTCAAGGGCATGTGTCTATCGGGAATTGACCCCAGTCCTATTGTAACAAATTTGTCATCCACTAATCAATTGGACCCCATGGGGATCATGTGGTCACCAACTCAAGTGGCAAAAAAAAGAAGGCGAAGTGCTCACCCCTAGTGCCTCCCCGTTAGCTCATCCCAGGATCAATACGGTGGAGATCAATCACGGTAAATGAGGAGACAAGTGGATATAGGGGTGAGTTATATAGGGTACATAAAGTTATACTTCACCAATTCTGAGAATTGATTTTTTGATCTCAAGTAAGAAATTTTTATTTATTTATCATCTTAGCATGTGATCAATTTTTTTTTATCAAAAAAAATGATATACTCAGTTAACTCTGGAGTGATTGGTCCGATTCTATATAATTTTTTTCATCAATAAGTAAATTGAAAAACGCTTGCAATGAACGATCCAGAAGTTTAACGTCCTTTGATTACGTGTTTTATTTTTTAAAAAATATATATAAATATATCATAATTAAAAATTAAATTATAAATATCTAAATGATAATATGAATATTCCGATTAATTTAGTTATGTACGAAGTGGAGAGAGAGAGAAATCGTCCTCATCGAAGGTAAAGTAGGCTTTTGGTTTTCCATCAATATCTATGCTTGTTAGTTTTATATAGTCCATAATCTAGTCCGCTTACTGACCATAAAAAAAACGGAGATTTTTGAAAAATTAACTCCTCCATTTGTTAGTGATAGTGCTCTAAACAATTTGATTGTACTTAGGGAGTCTATCTGACTAGTAGGAGCAAACATCTCATTCAGCGAAGTCAAGTTTCAGCCAGGGAGTTCACCACGGTCACGGCATGCATAACCGCGAGTTTGAGGCAGCAGCAGCGTATATGGCTGCGAGCTCGACCACTGTTGAGCTTTGACTAGGCAAGCGTGCGCACGGAGAGCTCGTGACTGCTACAAGTTCATGGGCAGTCAGTCAGGCGTGAGCTTGCATTAAGCGACCGGTACATATGTCTAGGCTCCAATTTTATCGAGGTTCCTAATATTTTAATATTAATTTATTCATTTTTTAAAAATGTTTACTTTTACTTTTAGATTATTTTAATTTTGTTTGTTGTAGATTTTTTAAATTATATATTTTATTTTTAAAAATCTAATTGATACTACTATCAAAGGATTTTTTTTTTCTTGATTTTTTTTTCTTTCTTTTCTTCGAAAATAGAAAGTAAACTGCTCGTTCATTTGACACAAAAGCAATATACTATTTTTTTTAAAAAATATCAAATTAATTTTTTATTACATAAATTAAAAGATGATTATCTTCAATTAATATTATAAGTAAGTTTGTATAATATAAAGATACGATATTGCTATTGCACTATATCAGTTAAAATGTCTTGTCTTGTTGATTATAGAGAAAATAGATATATATCGACTGTGATTTCTATAGATTGCAAAAGAAATAAATATAAAATTAAAATTTTATGAAAAAATATATAATTAAAAGAAACAAATAATTTAACGAGAATGAAGGAAATTTTCACTTGAAGATTTTTTTTTAAAATTAATTCTTTTAATTATATCATTGATTGTGTCATTTCCTAAGTAGATTTAAATAATTTAATACATATGAAATAATTTTGATTTTTTAAATGATGTAGAAAAGTTAAAATTATTTGATGATAATTTTCTAAAAAAAATATATGAATCGTGAAAATTTTTAAAAATATAACATGTTATCATAATGATTTACATTTATTTTCAAAATTAAAAAATTTAAAAGAATAATAAATTCAGAATTAAAAAATACTTGAGATACTAAATCGTATAAAAAAAATATTTTTTTTTTCAATGTATAAACTATTGATAATACTTGTTAGTGTAATTTTAATAGATTTTTTTTAAAAATAAGATTTTATTTACGTTCAATAATATATCAAAAAAAAATTAAATAATTTAATATTTTTATCAATCGAAAAATAATTTATTATCAAAATTTTAATTAGTAATTTTACATCTCAAAAAATTTAAAAATTAAATTTTATATAAAAATCTATTTTATAAAATTAAAGGTTTATTTTTTTTTTTTTAGTGCATTGAAAATGGTTGAGACGATCTGCATCAGATTTAGGAGGAGGTAGTAGGTTGCTACAAAGGGAAGAAAAAATTATTTCCTCTCAACTTAACATGAAAAAAAAATGAATAGCAAAAATATTTGAACAGAGCATAAAAGAGTTTTCTGTGTTGCACTCAACCGTTCAAAGGTTGTTCAACATATACATCTTTCACATTCAAAACATTTAGAAATAGATGTTTTTTTATATATCTTTCCATCTAACTAATTCTAAAATAGATTCGATCTAACATTTTGCCCACAAGATAAATTTAGAAAATATGGTTGCTCTTGATATAACTCTCTTGATTCATATCATAAGAAAAATTTTATAAAATCAAATCGATCGTCCTAAATTCGCTTGTTATATGATTCAGTACTTTTATATAATTCTATTGATTTCCTTAATTTAATTTCATTTATGTTTTTTATAATAATAATTATTATAGTTGCTATAATTGTGATTATAATTATTATAATAATGTTAAAATAATATTGACTAAGTGAGGACGATTTTAATTAAATTTAAATAATT
Source organism: Hedychium gardnerianum (assembly GCA_038050645.1). Lineage (NCBI taxonomy): Eukaryota > Viridiplantae > Streptophyta > Magnoliopsida > Zingiberales > Zingiberaceae > Hedychium > Hedychium gardnerianum. Next base: position 4,794,491 of record JBBUKS010000017.1, read on the forward strand.
TTAAGTAAGTTAATAAAGAATATTTTAATATTTTATTTTTATAATTTTAATTATTTATAATAATCAGAATTCTTAAAAATTGTTCTATATTATATAATTATTATAATAATATCAATATCATTTTGATTAAATTGGAATAACTTTAATTAAATTTGATGAATTTTTTACTTAAGTTAATAAATAATACCACCGCTGTATGCGTAGCAACGTTAACCAAGCTAAATCTAAAAAATTAAATCGGTTTATTGTAAAGGCTAGACGTAATAGGCAACTGTAGCTGTTATACGAGCTGTAGAGCACTGTAGTATAATAGGTACTTTTAGAATAAAAAATATAATTTTGTTTTTATATTTTTAAATAGAGGTTTTTTTTTATAAAAACTATAATAAAGTGTTCTGATTATTACTTCTTTTTTTTTTAAAAAAAAAGGAGGAGTTATTTAGTTTTTCTTAGTGATTTTATTAGGATAAAAAGTGTTGCGAGGGATTCCTGCGCCGAAGCAGCCCATTCGAGCCTCTCCTCTCGATCTCACTCTCTTCCTCGAGCTTCTTCCTCCGTGCCACATCCAACTGCGAGGTATCCGGCATCGACGAGCTTCTGGCGCGCGATCGGAGAGCGCCTCCTGGGCGTGCCAATCAGGTCCTCTTCTCGTGTGGTTGTGCATCTCGTCTTGTGTGGCCGAGTTCTTCTCCCAGTGACTGCGGATCTGGTTAATTGAGATTTGCTGCTCCTTCTCCGAGAGATCCAGGCGATCCTTTCCCAATTATATTGGTGATCCTTCCCACCCTTCTTTTTCTTCTTCTATTCAGAGCTCAGTATTTTGGGGGGAACACGGTTGTCCCTCTCCCTACTGGGTACAGGCTTTGGTGTTTAGCAGGGAAGTTCTGAGTAAAAGATCTTCCTATCATCTTCTGTTTCCTTCTATTTTTTGTTTTCTTGGTGTCGAGTTAGATTTAGGTTCTTTTCTCTTTTTCAAGTGGCGACCTGTATTTTTCTGTTTAGGGGTTGTTACCTGGTTAGCTTTGCTGGCTTTTTTAAGATTGTTAGTTTCGGAGTAAATGGAAAAATTACTGAATTTAAAAAGTTGATACTTATCTGATTTGCCGAGAGAAACTTGAATTGTTGAACTTAGGGATGTTGAGCTACCAAGCAGGGAAGGTCGAGTTGCCGGGTAAGGAAGGAAGCTAGGAAGGTCGAGCTGTTGAGCAGGGAGGCCGAGTTGTCGAGTAGAGAAAGCCGAACTAGAAATCGAGCTGGGAAAGCTGAGTTGTCGATTACTCAGGAAGTTGAACTTCCAAGTGACTCGGGAGGTTGAGTCGGGATTTTGCATAGTACAATTGAGGTGTTTAACACAGTTTCCTTAAAATAGATTCGTCTACTTTTTGACCGTGCTTAGAGGTTCGAATGAGCATTGTTTCCTAAGATACAACAATCCAACCACAATCGTAACCAACGCTAGTTGTTCGTGGCGAAATGAATGTGTACCTGAATGCTATCAGTGGGAACAAGAAGGTAGAGGAAGAACAATGGGGAACATTGACTGCTTGTGGATGATCGGATTGGATTACTACTAGTCTCTACTTTTAGGCGTAAAATCCATTAATCCTACCATATAATGACTATTACTCAACTATTATTTGCCTCTGTCAACTCTCTTGAAATGCATCAATTGGAAATTAATGTTCACCAATGTTAGTTGTTCTAGGCAACAACCATTAATGCACCCATTTCAAGTTTGAAGTGGCAAGAAAACAATTTCGAGTGATAAAATGTTGGATGGGTTGCTTGGGTAATTTTTTATCCTGATCGATCCGACATTCGACTATCAGCCTGACATTCGACGCATAGGTCATGCTCTTACATGAGTCAACAAGTTTAGTATAATTCGGACCTTAAATTTGCATCCCCCTACAGGCGCACACGTAAGAGAGTCTCATTTATATTTCTCATGATATCTTTGATTGTGATTCAATATAAACCAATTATGTTCTCATGAAACTCCCAATATGGGACTATTCTCCCATTTATTTTCATTTACTTTTCCAATAATTTCCCACATAAATGAAAATCAAGAGTATAGGCGATAGCATTCAACAGTTCAATCTTGTATAAAATAGGTAAGATTTATCCTTTGAACCTTTCTTTGTGAAGATATGTTTACTTTAATCACTGCCTAGTGGATGCGATGTTCTTGAACTTAACGACGATGACCCAGAATTCTCTTTAATACAATTTATTTCTCATGATTGTGTTCATTTTGACCCTAACACTTGCCTGATTTTGAGAGGTTCTAAGAATTGTGCCTTACAATCCTTTTTTGAAGTGGCTCCAATTCTCTTTCATATAGGTGATCTCTTAATTAAGAGTAACCTGCATTACTCTACTTGAAAACATAAAGATCATTAAAAGTCATGCACTTAACTTTCACACTAGATGGGTACCACTAATTCATTAGGTAATTCCCCCACAGTAATCTACTAAGTCAGTCTAGTTAGGTTGTCCATGTAAATCTAGTTTTTTGGATCTCTTGTCATCATGAGTTGGGATTAACTTGTTGTATAAGCTTTAATCCTATTCCCTTTGACGAGCTTGCAACTAACTCGCTATTTAACTCTTTGCTTAGTGGATTCACTAGATTATCCTTTGACTTCACATAGTCAACAGAAATAACTCTAGTTGAGACTAGTTGTCTATTGATATTATGTCATTGATATATGTCTAAATTTACCATTATATATCTATCACAGTGTATACAAATCGCCAGCATGAGCTTTAGACATCTAGGAATATCTTATAAGAAATGAAGTAGTCATTCAACCTCTTCACAACACTCGTCAAGGGCTACACACTTAGATTCCATGTGGATCTAGTTATTACAGTCTACTTAGAAGATTTTCACAAAATGACTGCACCTTCCAATGTGAATAAAAATACACTAGTAGACTTTGAGTCTTTTATATCAAATATCTTAGATAGTGCAGTCCATAATCACGAGTATATCTTAAGTACGTTAATACTCTTGTTATCTCTTTTTAGTGTTCAACACCAGGATTATTTGTATATCTATTTAGTTTGTTCACTACATAGGATATGTCTGATTGTGTACAACTTATAAGTATATCATATACCTGACTTTCTATAATCCTAGAGTACTTTGTCTGAGAGATACTCTCACCTCTACTTTTCAATAGATGCTAACTTTATCTATCGAACTTCTTGCCAACGCAGAATCATCTTTATTAAATCCCTTAAGAATCTTGTCTGCATAATAGGACTGACTTAAAATAAGTATTTCTGATGTTCTAAAAACTTTGATTCAAAAAGTACATTAGTTAGGCTTATGTCTTTCTATCGAATCTTAAGTTTAACATATCTTTAGTGGATTTTTATTTTATCATATTTCCAATGATAAGTATCTCATCCACATAAAGATATAAAATAATAATTATTTCTTGTGTCTTTAATGTAGACACATTTGTTACATTTATTAATTCTAAATTCACTTTCTTTCATAGCGTTATTAAATTTTTCATGTTACTACTTTGAAACTTGTTTTAAGCTATATAACGACTTCACTAATCTACAAATCTTGTTTTTTGTCTTGAAGAAGAAAACCATTTAGATTGCTCAATGTAAATTTTCTCTTCTAAATTTTCGTTTAAAAAAAATTATTTTTATATCCATTTGATGTTTTTTTTTCAGATTTCATAGAGTGACAACTAGTAATACTCGGATGGAGACTATTCTTAAGTAATAAATTAACCTTAATTTTGTATTAAAGTAACAAGACCCTCTCGTTGTTAGTAACTTTTAATTATCAATCTTGCTTTGTACTTATCAATGATTTTATTTAATTTCATTTTTTCTTGAAAATCCACTTGCAACCCAATGGTTTACTTCTTGGAGGAAGATTCACCTAGTACCAAGTATGGTTTTGCAAGACCGAATCAATTTCAAATGCAATTGCATCTTTTTATTGAGGTGTCTCAGAAGAACTTATAACTTCTGAATAGTTTTGAGGTTCACTTTCGACCATGAAAGTAAGAAAATCTACATCAAAGGATTTTTTTTACACGAGTTCTTTTACTTCATTTGAGCTCAACCTCATCCGGTTCATCTTATTCTTGTGTTTCATATGTTTGTTTTGAGGAACTTACTTTCTCTTTGAAATTAAGTGGTAACATTTATGTGTTCGAGGAGTATATAAGGTTGTTGTTTCATTTCTAATTTCATGTTCAACATAAAACATAAAATTAAGTTTCTTTTCAACCTCATTTTTATAAAGAACAAATTTTTCTATGACTTCATCTTAACTTTTAAAAAGAGACACATAATAAAATTTTGTGTTATCATCAACAAAAATAATGAAGTATTTATTTTCACAACGTATTTGTACCCATTTTAGGTCGCACACGTCTATATGGATTAATTTGAATGGTTCACTACTTTTTTTAATATATTGATTGAAAGGATGACCTTATTAATTTTGCCTCAATACAAGTTTCACACTTGTATTTCAAATCAATTTGAAATGCTTTTCAAATTAATTAATCTACGTAAAGTATAATTAACATGTCATAGTCTACCATGTCAGAAGTTAGAAGACTCAAGAAAGTAATTAGATGAGATATTTATTTTATTGATTTTAGTTTGAATGACCATTATGCTAAGTTTGAATATTCATCACATACATAACCCTTCTCTATAAACATTCAATTTTTTGATAGAATTACTTTGTCCGACTCAAATACAATGCGAAAATCATGCTTGCTCAGAAGCGATCCGGACACTACATTCTTTTAAATTTCTAGAACATACAATACATTTTGGAGAGTCAGTTTCTTTCCCGAGATTAGCTTCAGAATCACTATTCCGTGGCCCTTGATGTTCGAGGTTGCGGATTCCCCATGAACAACTTTTTTTCATCTTTGGTTTCTTTAAAATTGTAGAGCAACACCTTATTGGAGCACATGTGCACCGACACTGATATCAATACCACTGTCCCAGGTTTGAAGTCCCCAGGTTTACTTCAGAAACCACAACACAAAGGTCCATGTCTGGCCCCTTGTTGTCTACCAGATTGGCATCTTCCTCGACTTCTTGCATTTCGAGGATTTGTGACCGACTTGATCACAATTATAACATTTCCATGGAACTTCTTACTAACGCCTCCTATGGGTCCCACTTTAGCCCCTTTGTTGGATGAACTAGGGGTCTTCTTTTTCGTGCTTTGATCGTGCTTGACCACGTTGGCTTTAACAATAGCTTTAGAGAACATTCTTTTGTTTGAACTCTTGTTGTCTTTCTTAATGCGAAGTCTAATAATGAGTTGCTTGACATTCATCTCCTTCCACTTGTGCTTTAGGTAGTTTTTGAAGTTCTTCTAGGCGGGTAGCAACTTTTCAATGATAGTCGTCACCTGAAAGGTTTTACTCATTACTATGCCCGCTGAGTGAATCTCATACAGTCACCTAAAGCTCTTGAACTTGACTTGACAGATCACTCTTTTGGAGTTGACCATCTTGTAGTCTAGGAATCGGTCAACAATAAATTTCTTAGCCCTCTCATTCTCTGTCTTGAATTTTCGGTCAAGAGATTCCATAGTTCCTTCGTTATTCTTTTCATGTTATACACATTGTATAACAAATTGACAAGATAGTTGAGAACGTAGTTCTGACAAAGAAACTCTAAATGGTTTCATGCTTCTATAACACTAACGGTTTGAACATCAATGTCACTCAAGGTTAAAATTTCGAGTCGTGTCGGAGCTTTAGTTTGTGACCGGAATGGTACGGTTTTAGTACCGTATTGTGCAGTGTCGTTATGATTTTTGAACTTTTAAAATATAAAATATACTAATTAAAAAATATTTTATTAATATTTAATTGCAATCGATACATACTATTGAGCTAAATTTGATATTATCTTATAAAACGTTTGATACTCATTGAGTAAAAGTTGATTAGAGTTAATTGAAGTTCACCAAGTAAATATGACATGATTAAGTAGGTTTAAACTAGATTTAATTTAATTAAAATTAACGTAGATTTGTATATAAAATAATATAATTTATTGATAGTAGTATATTTTATATAAAAAAATATAGTAGTATATTTTATTAGCCCGACCCTACCTAGTGAGATAAGGCTTGGTTGTTGTATATAGTAGTATATTTTATAAGGTCAGAAATTATATTTAGTTAATATTTTTATTTTTCTAATAATATATTTCTTTCATCCTTAAAGATACTTTTTTCTCCCTATTTACCTCTCGTGTATGGATGAATTAACCATAGACGGATGGAGGAAAATAATTTTTTTTTCTTTCATGTATGGATAGAGGAAAAAATTAAGGGAGGAGAAAGAAATTAAGAGACGAAAAAAGAAATATTTACGAAAAAAAAAAATGTAAACAGGGGTAAAAAAAAAATCGTATGACCCGCAATGAGGTCGCAGCACCTCTACAACCTGTCATAAGGCCTTTGCAATCTCGAGGTTCTAAGCTCGGTGCAATGCCGGTTGGTGAGCGGAACGTTAAATTTTACTTGTGTTGACTGGCACGACTCGAGATCTTATACCTTGGTGTCCTTCTCAACCGGCTTCGGAGGTTTCTCCATCAAAAAACCGAGCTGTTTAAGCATAGTTAGATAAAAGAGCATACCACCGCTTTGGCTTCTCCCCATGGTTGACTGAAATAGTCACAGTCAAGGCAGAGGAGGCTTGCGAGTGTTGAGCAGCTAGCTTGTTAACACTTTTACTTGTCATCTCAACATAACGAACTATTTTAAGATTGTTAGTGTTTGAGTAAATGGAAAATTACTAAATTTAAAAAATTGATACTTATCTGATCTGCTAAGATGGGCTTGAACAGATGAAATCAGGAATGCCAAGCTGCTGAGTAGGGAAGGCCGAGTTACCGAGTAGGGAAGGCCTAGCTTCCCAGCTGGGAACTGAGCAAGAAAGGCTGAGTCGCCAATCACTTGGGAAGTCGAACTGCCAAACGACTTGGGAGGTTGAGTTGGGACTTTGCAGAGCGCAGTCGAGGCATGTGTTTAACACAATTTCTTTAAAATAGATGTGTTCCCTCTCCAGCAGTGCTTAGAGGTTTAAATAGACATTTGTTTATACAGTAACTCAACCACATTCGCAATCAAGTACTCGTTGTTTGTGGCAAACTGATCATGTACCCGAATACTATCACCAGGAACAAGGTGGAGGGTGAACAGTGTGGAAGAGTGATTGATTGTGGATGATTGGATTTTTGTTGTTTGTCCAAGGAAGCCTCTATTTATATGCTTAAAATTTTAATTTTGCCACATAACAATCATTACTCAGTCATTATTTGTCTCTGTTCGTTCAAAACACTAGCAGCTGGTGATTAATGGTTGGCCTTGAACAACCGATCATCGACGCACATAGGTCGTGCTCATACACGAACTAATTGGGTTGCAATCTGAGCCCTCGATCTGGGTTGGATTGCTTGGTAAATTTTTTGCCCTGGTCCAACATTCGACGTGCACAAGTTGTGCTCATACACGAACCAATCGGGTTTAGTGTAATCTGTGCTCTCAATTTGCAACCCCCTGTGGGTGCGCACGTAAGAGAGCCTCTCATCCATATTTCTCACAACATCTTTGGCTGTGATTCAATATAAACAAGCTTTGCTGCCATGAAACTCTCAATGTGGGATTATTCTCCTAGTCATTTACGTTCACTTTTCCAACAAGCTTTGGTTGTGGGATGTTTCTTTGTAGATAGAGTTTGGAAACCTTGATGATTGTGACTTCGATATAATCTTTTGTGGGTTAGAATATTCTCTCGTTATCATCTTTTTTTTGTCGAAACATTTATTTTTGGCCTGAGATTTATTTACATGTTTTTTAGACATGTTCATATCCCTATCATGATGGTATTTCAGGCTGTCCAAGAGATTTATGGTACCATGGCCCCTGCTCAATCTTTGTCTGATGCCAATGAACAAGGTAAAACTGATGTGCCAGTGAAATCAGAGAACAAGGATTTTGCAGACACAAAAGAGGCTGTAGGTTTTTGTTCATATAATGGTGAAGATCGCATACTCTGTGATGGTTCCTTGAAAGACATGGCCAGGGATGTAGATGTCCTGGACGAAAGAAAACTGAACCACATTGTAAAATCTGAGAACTTGGTGTTGGTGGATGACAAAGATGCATCAGGATTGTTGTGTACAAACAATTGTGAAGACGCTTATTATTGTGTTGGATCCTCTACTTCCTTGAATAAGGTTGACAATGGCGTGGATCAGGAAATTGACATTGTCAATTGCACAGAAGGCATTGATGGCAAGACAGTGAATTTTGATGACCCAGATGCAACTGAGTATTCGAGCTCTTTTGGGGACACTTTCTCAGGCTTAGAGAGCGAGTTGAAGCAGGAGAATGGGGATATGGAAGTTGATTCATCCTTTTTTCCTTCAAATGGGGATCCCACTGGATTGGATGTGCTTAATAGGGATTTTAGGTAAGCTTCTGCCGACACAATCATCATTTTTTATTAGGTGTTTACTTTTTCATTTTTCTTTTTTTACGATTATTTTATCTGTAACTATGCCATTGTATCTACTTTTTTTTTTCATTTTTGGGACTAATAGACTCTGATTGAATCAAGTCATTCGCTAGAAGTTATGAGGAGCTAAAATAAAGGAGACTATTCTAGATCTCTGTCATTTATGTGCCTTGAGGGTGCTAAGAAACTTTATGAAAATTGATGCGAGCAAGAGTGGAACATATTGGAAGAGAAAGCCAATGGCAGAGGAGACATGTTAGATTAGTAGTATGAAGACATGATATACTAGATTAGGACAACCATCTTCATGCTAAAAGAAACTTTAAAGGATTGTAATTGGTAACTCTAATATATTGTGCAACTCTAGATTCAAATTTGTTTTTAATTGATTCTATCTTATGCTCACTTGTATAGGAGTATTCAACCCCAATATGAATCTAGGTGTTGAACATATCATGTTCTCAAGTCAAAACATAGGGTAAAGGGGACCTAAATTTTTGACACATGCCGTTAGTAGAGATCATGTTGTGTCGAAGCAGTTAGGGAGGAGAGAATGCATAAACATAGATTGCGTGTATTGTAACATCATATTAAAAATTCTAAAATTTTCAAAAACTAAGAAACTTATCACTCGAAACACCTAAAATTTTAAGAATATGGGCATACTAAAACATATTCAATGTATTCAATTTAGTTGATTAACTGACTTTTGAGTATACAACAACAACAACAACAACAACAACCGAGCCTTATTCCACTATGTGAGGTCGGCTATATGGATCCTTTTACGCCATTGAGCTCTATCCCCTACTATATCATCATCTATATTTA
>JBBUKS010000017.1:4814209-4829254 GCA_038050645.1 Hedychium gardnerianum
TATCTTTCATATACCCGCAGAGTCATTTGGACTCACCACCCTTTTTGTTTATGTTTGTTTTCTCAGGTATCAGTTAGCTCTTCTGCCTGTCGCCGTGAGAGAGTCCAGTCTGCCTGTCCCGAGCCTCCGGAGATGTTTTAATTGCATCGGACTTTTGGTATTGTTTTTCTTGTGTGGTTTGTTATGGTTCCGTTCATGTTTTGGCATTGAGTTGCTTGTTTGCTTTTGTTGATGTATTGGGTTGTGGTTGTCTGTTGACACTTGTTGAACCTTTATCTGCGTGGTTGTGTTTCTTTTATGTCTTTTATGTTGAGATACATACCCATGTTGGGTATTTGATAGTAGATGTATTATGTATTCAGAAATATTGTCCGCCGTACAAGGGAGGTGCTGTCCGATTTTCGTCGGATAAATACCCTCCTGGGGCGTGACATCACATCCCCATTCAGGACCTGTTGGAGCCACAACATGTAATTAGTCTAATCACCCCATTGGCCGAAGCCTAAGAAGTGGACATGGATAGGCCTAAGGGTCGTACGTCGATCGACTTTGCTGACGGGTTTGCCTAAGATCTAACTGATGTGAGTAGATTATGCATGTTTTTAAGCATTGTTTGTTGCACATTTACTTGTATTTAACTAGCATGGTCTATACTATCGTATCCTATTTTATTGTTATATGACTATTTTTACTATTTTGGTTTGAAGATCTGCTCTTTTCGTATTTTGATTTATAGGAAGCAATTTGGAACAAAAATGGAGCAAAATGGACATTGAAGTAAGCTTGGAATGGAATCACCCATGCACGGTCGTGCTTCACAGGCATGATCGTGTCCTTCTTCAACCAGAGCAAGGTCGTGGCTCCTAGGCACGACCGTGCTCAGTCAACCATGTTCTCCAGTAGCGATCATGGCCTGGTTGTGCCTTCCAAGCACGATCATGCATTCCAGAGACAACCATGCTTTTTCATCATCTTCTCTAAGCTTTCCAATACATTTCACGGGCTAGCCATACCTCCCAAGCACGGCCATGCCTTTCTAGCCTTGGCTCCATCAAATTTTGAAAGGTTCACGGTGTGGTCGTTCCTCTGAGGCATGATCGTGCCAACTTTAGCCAAGATTTCATAGATTCCAGCATGCATCACGGTGTAGTTGTGCCTCCAAGGCACGATCATGCCTTTTTCCCTAAATATAATCTAGATCTTCCCATGGGTTGGCCGTGCCCATGAGGCACGACCATGCCTTGCTTCAGCAACATTGTCACAACACGGCCATGCCCATGAGGCACGACCATGTTGCGTCACGCATAGCCCATGTGGGGTTCATATAAAATGGACTTGATCCCCTTTGGAAGGGAAGAAGGGTATTCCCTTTGAAGGAACCCACAAGGTCCAATTTCGAAGTCGATTTTAATGATTCGTCCACCTCCGAAGCAAGGATTTCATTCGAAGACATCGATGACATCTTGATAAGCATTCTCTTCTCCTCTCTTTCAGATTTGGATTGTAGAATGTTTCGTACATTGTCTTGGCGTATAATTCCCTTACTATGGAGTAGATCCTCTGGATTGTAGAATGTAGGAAGTAGTTTTGATGTGATGTTGATGTGTAAACTATGGATTTTCTAATTTCGTTGTCTAACGATATGTTTATGACTTGTTCCATGTGTGTGGTGTCTTGTTTGTGTTTGATTTAATGTGTGTATGGTGAATGCATATGGATGTGAAGGGTTGGTCATCATGTAGAGGAAATATTTTAGATTGTATGATCGGGGAGCCTTTAGTGACAGAGAGTATCCCTTTAACTAGACTTTTCAAAATTATCATCCTGAAATGGGGTCCAATTCTCCACAAGGGATTAGCTAATTAGAGTCTAATGAGTTTTCACCAATTTAATGTCAGAAAGTGACTTATGTAATCTAGACTGTATGATCGGCGGCCCTCACGTGATAAGGGATATCCCTTTAATCGGACTTTTTATGTTACCACTTCTACTTAATAGCATTTAAAGGAAATGATGTAGACACTCTGGTGTAACCTTCATAGGTCTATATCGGTAATTTTGGTAGAATCCCTACAAAAATGTAAGCATGGAGGGTAAGGGGATGAACAATTCATAGTACATCAACTAGCATCATAATGAAATCGAAATCCTAGGATCGCCTTCTCGAACCAATTCCTCTCTTTGCGATCTTTTGCTCTCATTGAATCTCTCTCTCCCTCTCTCTCTCTCATTCTCTTGCTCTCAAACTTTTACACGACATTCGTTTATTTAGATAACTTGCTTTGAAGACTTTACTAGTGCTCAATAGTCCCTGTGGATCAATATTTTTTTTACTTGACGACTTAACCGCGCACTTGTAGTTTCGACAACACGTTCACTTCTGTAATTTACATGAATCCTTAGGGAGTGATGCACTTAAGACTGCAATATACCTTCTTAATAGGGTTCCTAGTAAGATAGTAACTAAAACCTCATATGAGCTATGGACGGATAAGATGTCTAACATTAGACATTTACATGTATGAGATTGTCCTACTGAGGTTAGGCCTTATAGGCCTAATAAAAGAAAATTTGACTCAAGGACTATCAATTGTCATTTTGTAGAGTAGTCTAAAAAGTTTAGGGGATTTAAAGTTTATGTGCCCTTAAATAGGTCTTTTTTTGAGATGAGTAATGTCAAATTTATAGAGGACAATGGGAGTACTAAGATTAGAGAAATATCTTTCAAGGTGGAAAGTATTGATGATCCTACTATAGTTACTACTAATGCAATAAGTAGTGGTATGATATCTATACCCTACATTATGGAGATTGTATATCCTTTGAGAGTAGTGAATCAAGATATTCTTATACCACCTTCAATACATATGAAGGACTTTCCACTCACGTTAAGGTATTGTCTCACATGGATGAGCAAGTACCTCAGTCACCTCAACTAGAAGTGCTTTTTAGGCAATCTACTAGAGAAAGGAGAATCATGATTTCTTGTGATTATATTTATCTCCAAGAGCATGAGTTCAATATAGATTTGAAAGTCATCTAATATCTTTACAAGAAGTCAAACAATTCTCTAACCCCTAAAGATGAATCAAAGCCAAGAAGAGTTGAAATTTATGGTAGACATTGCCATTTGTGAGCTTATTGAATTGCCTGAAGGAGTAAAATATATTGGATGGAAATGGATATTTAAAACCAACAATATTCAAGAGACAATGTCGAGAAATATTAGAATCGCCTTGTTGCTAAGGGATTCACTTAGAAGGAGGACATTAATTACAAAGAGACTTTCTCGCCCATGTCGATGAAAGGTTCTCTTATGGTAATTATGACACTTTTAGCTCATTTTGATTTAGAGCTAAACCAAATGGTTGTAAAGATTGCATTTCTTAATGGAGAAATTGAGGAGACTATATATATGGTGCAATCAGAGAACTTTGAGTCTAATGACTCAAAACACCTAGTATGTAGATTAAAGAAGTCTATTTATAATCTAAAACAGACGTCTCATCAATGGTACCAAAAGTTTGATTAAGTAGTTACTTCATTTGATTATAAGGAGAACTCGTTGATTAGTGCATATATGTTATACTCAGTAGGAGCAAGTTTATTATACTTGTTCTATATGTGAATGAAATTTTACTGACTAGCAATAATAAACAACTAATGTATAAGACCAAGTCATTTCTATCAAGTAACTTTGAAATGAAAGACTTTGGTGAAACATCCTTTGTTTTAGGCATATAGGTATGTCGAGATCGTTCAAGGGGTATTCTTAGACTTTTACAAATGATGTACATTCAAAAGGTCCTCATATAGTATGACATTCAAACTGTGCACTAAGGACACACCTATGTCAAAAGGTTGTTAGATTTAGCTTACAACAGTGCCCACGACTTGAATTTGAGATATAAGAAATGTAGAAATTCCCTTATACATTGACTGTGGGGAGCCTCATGTAGTCAAGTGAAGAGTGTCGTGCTCTGATACAAATTTGTAGGATTGAATCTATGCTAGAAGGGGGTGAATAACATATCTTCATTTTTTGATGTTTTTATCTATCAGATTAGTATGCAGTGGACAAAATAAAGTATGAAGAAAACACAAGATAAGAAATGCACATTACTTTTTTTTTACTTGGTTCACAGCCCTAGGGATGCGACATCTAAGGCTATGCACAGAACGCTATCACTAATTTTTTTCTCCTTCTCGGACACTTTCCGATGGTGGAGAAACCTCTTACAACTTTAATCAAGCACAAGAACAATAATAAAATAATAAATGAATGTAAATAAAGAAATACAAATAAATGTGTGGATCTAGTCTAGAAGCCCTAATTGTCATGTCACTTCTCCTAGCGCTTCTCGGATCGCACGAGCAAAACTTTAATCACTTTTTCAACATAGAACAAGAGTAGCTTATTTGTGAATGAGATATAAATCCTAGAGTCTCTACCTTCCTTTAATAGAACTCGATTGACACTTTTTTGATCACTTAGAAGCTCATCTAGTTGCATGGACCTTTGCTGACTTGGTTGCAAGTTTGATCCTTTCAACCTGAATCAAGCTTATTTTTTGACTTATGGTTACTTGGAACACCCTATGATCGCCTAGAACTTGATCAAATTAGGGTTTTCAATCAAGCTTGGTTCAGGTCAATTAGACTTGGTGCGGTCGCTTGGATCCTTGGGTCTTTGTCCAGCCACAACATCCTACAAACAAACATGCAAACAACAAAACCTAATACTTAGTCTACCTAGGTTTACTTGTTTAGAGTTCACTCCTCCAAGACTTCTCACTATCTAGGATTTACTTTCCCTGTGTTTTCTCTTTGCTCAGAGTTCACTCTTCTAAGTCTTCCCGTTACCTATGGTTTACTCCCCTAGGTTTTTTTCTTATCAAACATCCTATCACCCTTAACCTATCTAGACTTCTCCCTTTCTCACTTGCATAGGTCAACATTGACTTGTCAGGACTTCTTTTTCTCACTTGCATAGGTCAACATTGACTTGTCAGGACTTCTTTTTCTCACTTGCATAGGTCAACCTTGACCTTAGGACTTCTCACTTTACTATCAAGCATCTAGTCACCCTTGAATTGCTTGAACTTTTCATCAACTCACTTCTAAGGATCCAATCAAACTTAACTTACTTGGACTATACACTAACTTAGCCAACCTTGATCAGACTCCCATTAAACATATTGGTCAAACAAACATAAAAATCAAGAGGTTGATTGTATCAAAAATGTTGGCCGGTGTTGATAGGTCACCTATGTAAGATCTAATTGATGCTAGAGGGGGTGAATAGTATTTACAATTTTATGAGGTGATAGATAAAAATTCTAAATAGAACACAAAGTATGTAGCGAAAACATAAAGCTAACTTGATTAACCAAAACCAAAACTAATTAACTAAACTAGATATGCAATTTAAAGAGTGCTTGAATAAACTAACATGCAAGAATAAGCATAACATTTAGAAATATTTGTAGGATCTAATTGATGATGGAGGGGGTGAATAGTATTTACAATTTTATGAGGTGATAGTAAAAAATTCTAAACAAAACACAAAGTTGCAGTAGAAAAATAAAGCTAACTTGATTAACCAAAACTAATTAACTAAACTAGATAGGAAATTTAAAGAGCACTTAAACAAACTAACATGCAAGAATAATCATGACACTTAGAAATATTTAGCATGCAAACTTTACTATTGGTGCAAGGAGCATCAGATAATCGAACTTGAATTTTAATGTTGGTAAAGATTCAAAGTTAAGTCTTATTTGTTAGGACCGATATGAGCTAGAAGGGGTGGGGTGAATAGTTTGCTTCGCTTGATTGAACTTGATTGGTAGAAAAAACTTATAGCGAAGGCTCAATAATGCTAACACCTTCAATTTCACTTTGTATTTACCTTCTTGAGGTGATTAGTCCAAGGATCCACTCCTCTCTCACAGCTCCACTATGAATGACTCCTTCTCGAAAACTTTCCAGAGGTGGAGAAACCTCTTACAAGCTTGATTACACAAGAAGAAATAAGAAAACAAGAACGCAAATGTAAATACAATCGAACATGACTTTACAATATGAACCTTGCGTTGTTTGATCTTTTCTTTCTTTGGATTATCTCTTGGTAGATGGAAATGCAAAAACACTTTGCTCCAAGACTCCCATGAACTGGCTACTTCAAAAGCTTCATAAACCGCATTTTTTAGGGTTCCTCTCGGGCTGGAAAACGCCTCCCAATCGTTTGGCCTTACCCTCAATCGATTGTCACGTCAACTCAACCGTTCAAAACTTATAGAATGACTCTTTTTCACCTATCCAATCGATTGGTGAGTCATACCAATCAATTGGTTAGCCTCTAATTGATTGCCCCAATCGATTCAAAGACTTCTGTTCACTCGAGGACTTTGGCTGAATCGATTGCTCCAATTGATTCACAACCCTTCTATTCACTCAAGAAACAACTCCCAATAGATTATCCTAATCGATTGGTGATGCCAGAATTGATTTTCCTAATCGATTCCCCAAGCTTCTGTTCACAAGAAATCATTTTCAATCGATTGATCCAATCGATTCGGTAGTCTACTATTCCATTATGATTTTGCTTCTTCCAATTGATTGGAAAGCGACACTATGTCTTAAGCCAATAGATTGGCTTAAGCCTAAAACCCCGGAATCCGATTAAGGGTTTACCAATCGATTGGTAACCCTAAATTCATCCCTTTTAGGCTTGAATTTGGGTCTTTCCTAGTATCTGGTTCACCTCAACCTACTAGGACTTTCTTTTCCCAACATCTAGTCATTCGTGACATGTTAGAACTTCTCGTTGCCCAATATCTTGTCAACCTTGACCTATTGGGACTTTCTCGCTCATGCCAAGTGTCTGGTCCTCCCTGACCCAGTTGGACTTGCCCTTGACAACCTTCCCATTAGACTTCCCCTTGTCTAACCTCGGTTAGGACTTTCCCTTGCCTAATCTCAGTTAGGACTTTTCCTTGCCTGACCTTAGTTAGGGCTTGCCTTTGCCTAACCTCAGCTAGGACTTTCCCCTGTCTAACCTCAATTAGGGTTTTCCCTTGCCTAACCTCAGTTAGACTTTTCCCTTGCTTAATCTCATCTAGGACTTTCCCTTGTCTAACATTAGTTAGGACTTTCACTTGCCTAACCTTAGTTAGGACTTTTCCCTTGCCTAACCTCAATTAGGACTTTTCATTTCCTAGCCCTGCTAGGACTTTCCTCTTGCCTAACCTCAATTAAGACTTTTACTGCCTAGTCCTTCTAGGTCTTTTATCTTGTCTAACATCAGTTAGGACATTCCAAGTCAAGTATATAGTCCTTCCTTGACCTCTCTCACACATATTGTCAAACATCGAAACTCAAGCTCAAACTAACCTGAGCTTAGTCAACTTGGTCAACCTTAACCCGACAATCTCCCCTTTTTTTATGTTTGATAATATATTTAAGTTAGGCTAACCCATTAGCCCAACTTCCATCTTCATCCCATGCCAAAGCATGAATAAGAGTTTCCTAACTTAAACCCTACATTCTCCCTTTTTGGCACACATCAAAAATCTCTTCTTGAGATTCATTCCTCTTTAACCTCTAAACATCCAATGAAAGTCACATACCTTTCTTTGTTTTCAAATGCTCATCCTTGAGCAAACACCTATCAACTAATGCTCATCTTAGAGCATTCAACCCAAATCATGCCTTTAAGGTGGATCTCCCTTCAAAGCATGCTTCATCTTTAATCATTGCACCAATAATGATTTGGAGTTCCTAAATCTTTAGAAAATCCCAAATTCTTTGTTTTGAAGTTAAAAATTCACCTTTGAATCTAAAACTCCACCTCAACTCCACATTAGTTCCCTTTAACCATTCCTTTCTCATTTTCATCAAAAAAAAATACTCTTAAATACTTATTCAAGCATTTCATAGGGTTAGGAATGATTAAATTTCTTAAATGTGGCTTAATCGACTGAAATAAACTCATTTAAGTCGAAATTAGAAGCTCCCAATTGATTGGTATGACTTACCAATCGATTTTGGCCTGTGCCAATTGATTGATATTTGCTTCCAATCAATTGTTGCACGTACCAATCGATTAACCTGGTCGATTCTATGAGTTTTTGTGCTCGCAAAAAATCATCAGCAATTGATTCAGAGACTAACCAATCGATTGGTGTTTAGCAATCGATTAACCCAATCAATTGTTGTTTCTGATTTCTTAGATTCAAATTCTACCCGAAATTCAGAAAATCATAAATAATTCTATGATTATCAAAAAATCACAAAATTTCACCTAAACATTATTTATGTCATATACTATCATGGAAAATAATTTTCTATGAAAATATGTCACATTTTCAAAGATTGATACAAAATTGGAAATCATTAAAAACTTCAATGTTTCACTTTAACCTTGTATCTAGCTAATCAATGGTGATTTCTCTCAACAAATAACCTTCACCAAGGTTTTTCAAAATGATTTACAAAAATAATTTTCAATCATAATCTATGGGCTAAATGCACATGACTTGTACATTAGCGTTCCCCATGATTGAATTTTACAAAATTCTTGTGTTTTGATGAAATTATAACTCAAATAGATGCACCAAATCAACATCTTGAGTTTTGTTCATCTTCTTAACATATAAGTCATCTTATGGTCATGTGAGATGTAAAAATAGATTTTCCCTAAACAAAGTATCATGCATCTCTAACTAGGCATTTTGACTTTGATCATCTTACCTAGGATGTCACCTAATGTCATTGTCCTTAAATAAAAGAAATTAAAATAATGCATGACAATGACCATGACATACATCATAATGCATATTTTCAAAAGAAAATTCATCATATTCAAATGATGCATGTATAACATGACATGTATCAAAAACTAACACTATAATATCATGTCAAAATGAATGAATAATATGGTGGTATGACATATGATGGTGCACACAAAGCATGACAATTATGACACAAAGAAAAATACCTAGATTCTTCATCTAAGTATTAACAACAAATCATTATGCCAAATTCTCAATTTGACATAAGTGACCCTAACTCCCTATTTCCCATGAATGTGCCAAGAACCCAATTTGGCACACTCTTGATTTCTATCCTATTTGTGTCAATTTTGATTAATCAATTCTTCAAGTTTTATTGACACACTTTACTTTTTAAGAGTAAAAAATTAACTTCTCATTTTCAAAGTATCATAATACTTTGAAAAATGCCCTAAGATGTCAATTTTACCATGGTAGGGTTAACTACCCATCCAATTGGGGTTGACATACCTTATATCTATATAGGGTGTAGGGAACACACTCTTAGGAATCTAAAATCTATTGGAGCTCCTTGGGTGTGATAGGTACTCACTAGGGATAACTTCCCTAGACACCTTCCTAATGACTTTCCTAGGTTTCTTAGGAGCCTTAATTATGCTAGTCTCCTCAAAATCATCACTAGGGATAACTTCCCTTGCGACCTTGACTTGACATCTAAACCTAGGGTTAGTTCTATAACTATATGAAACTTTATGATATGAAGTAATGTTTTCCTTGAACTTAGGTTCATATCCCAAATCTTTCTTGCTCTTAGATGACTCTTGTCTATTTAAGCCTAGATCTTATTTCTTTGACCCTTTAAATATATTTTCCATCTTGCTAAGAGTCTTTTCTATCTTATTAAGTCTTGACCTCAAAACTTGATTTTCAATCCTCAAATTTCAATTTTCCATGATTGCCTTGAACATTCCTCTTTTTAGGTATATTTCTAAATTGCTTAGAATTTTTGTCTAAATCATTCTCTACCTTCCTATCCTTAGGTAGGGTTGTTCTAGCATGAAATAATTTATAATTCTCTTTAGAATTGTCATGCTTCCTATTTTCATGATAAATAGCACTAAAATGATAACATTGATTTCTAGCATGCTTTTTATCATGGCATGAAGCAATACCATTAACTAATAGTATCTTAGTTTTGCTCTTAGAAGCTCCCCCTTGATTTGAGATTCTTTCCTTGTTCTTTGTTGAGGATCTCCTCTTTGGACATTGATTTTGATAATGTCTCTTTTGATTGCATAAGAAGTACACAATGTACTCCTTGCCCTTGCATATCAAGGATCCGACCTCTTTTAGCTTCTCCTTCATCTTGGGCGTCACCTTGGCCTTCTTCTTAATAAATCTTGAATACTTGCTTTATAGTGTCATTTTTCTCTACACTCAAAACAAATGATATGATTTTTATTTTTACTAATAGAAATTCTTATGCCTTCACGAGTTGAGCTCTCCATGTTTGTCGAGGTGGCACCATCCTCTTCATTTGCTCTGGATGTTGATGCATCCTATTGGTCCGATGTCAATGGTCTTTCTCCCTCAATCCTTGAGGTGGATGCTTCTTTAATTTCAACCTCGGATGTTAAACACCTGTCAACCTCCGAGTCCTCATGATCTTGATCCAAAGAGTCTCCCTCTTTAGATTTTTCTTCCCTTTGCATTGAGGTTGAGGAGGAGTCTTCATGGAGCTTGGTCAACTTACTTCATAACTCTTTGGCATCTTGGTATATGTCTATCTTACACAAGATATCATTAGGTAAAATATTTAACAATAATTTTGTTACCTTTTTGTGAGCCTCGGATATTTGAACTTTCTCCTTTGACCATTTCTTCTTCTTGAGAATTTTTCCTTGGTCATCTCTTGGAGCTTCAAACCCTTCCATTAGAGCAAACCATTTCTCTATGTTCATCATCAAGAAATTCTCCATTCTTGATTTCCAAATATTGAAGCTTCCCATTTAGAATGATGGAGGTGCTCGGATGTCACATCCGAATCCATCTCAGAATTTCATTTTGGAGTTGAGATCCTTTGAAGATTACTCCTTTGACTTGTTGACTTTTAAGGCTTCAAACTTTCACTTCTTCCTCTGGCTCTTGCTTCTTCCTGCGGTTAGTCTGATGAAGAGCAGACTAGTTCTGATACCATTTATTAGGACCGATATGAGCTAGAAGGGGGGGGGTGGTGAATATCTTGCTCCGCTTCTTTGAATTTGATTTGTAGTGGAAAACTCATAGCGAAGACTCCTCAATGCTAACACTTTTGATTTTACTTTGTCTCTAACTTCTTGAGGTGAGCTCCACTATGAATGCCTCTTTCTCGAAAACTTTCCGAAGGCGGAGATGTTAGGACCTTGAGAGCTAGAGGAGATGAATAGTTCACTTGGCTTCTTGAATTTTAGTCGCAGCGGAAAACTTGAAGCAAAACAAACACTTACAACGCTAACTTCTTCGATTTATTTGGTATTCACCTCCTTGAGGTGACTAATCAATCCAAGGGACAACTCTAAGCTTTCTTTCTTCACTAAAACTTCTCCTTCTCGGATCAAAACCGAAGGTGGAGAAACCTTCTTACAACAGGATTACAAAGCTCACAACTTTCAGCAAAAGAAATAGCAACAAGGAGAAGAGAATAAAGAGATTACAGATTTTGCAAAGTTCTCCTTCTCTTGATTGCTTGAAGATGATGCAGGTGAAAGCTTGAGATTGAAGTTGAGCAATAGAATCGCAATGGAACAATAGTGTGATATTTCTCGTGCCCTAGCCCCTTTATAAACACTTCAGAATTTGGTCGTTTCTCTATTTTTTTTATCACCACCAATTGATTGACAGTGGTGACCGTCTGACTATCCGTAGAATAATCACTAACTTCAGATCAATGGCTGAGATTATTCCATTTTAAATCTTAATTGATTGGTGAGCACCATTGCTTAATCGATTCAGTAGCTTTCTGTTTCCTCGCGAAACTTCTGTCAATCGATTGACAATGCTTAATCGATTGGACAATCGATTCGGCAGCCTTCTGTTTCCTCCCGAAACTTCTGCCGACCAATCGATTGGCAATGCTTAATTTATTGGCCAATCGATTCGGTAGCTTTCTGTGCTCTCGAAGAAAGTCTGCCAATCGATTGCACCAATCGATTGATAATGCTTAATCGATTGGCTGATCGATTCGGAAAGCTATTGTGTGCTTGAGATTGGAAATCTGTGTCAATCGATTGATACACCATTTTCCTAAACCCAGAATTCCGGGGTTACACCAATCGATTGGTCAAACTGACCAATCAATTGGTGAACCCTAAAATAAGGTTTTCATCCTTTAAATTCTTAAGAGCACACTCCCCTTCAACATCACAATCGATCCCATTTACCTCATGTCAGATGAACCTCCTGTTCCCTGGACTTTGTCTAGAGCTTCCTCATCTCCGGGTTTTTTATCTTGCCAAGAATTTGTCCTTCGACTTTCTTGGACTTCCTTGCCTTGCATCCATTCTTCCGACATGCATGGACTTCTCCTTGCCAAGAATCTGGCCCTCGACCTTCTTAGACTTCTTTGCCATGAATCCGGTCTTCTAACCTTCATGGACTTCTCCTTGCCAAGAATCCGACCCTCGACCTTATTGGACTTCTCTTATCCTTCACACTTATAACTCAAATGAGATCCAACGTATTAACCTAAGCTTAAATAATTGTCAATCAATGAAACTTATCATCCGAGGTATGATTGCACCAACAGGAGAAGTCTCGTACAAACTCAAGCACAAGAATACAATAAGATTACAAGAAATAAAGACAAAAACAATGAACACTTTACTTGATTTCTTATTGCTCGGAAATGTCTCTTGTTGACTCTGAAATGCAATAGCACTTCGTTCTAGAATCACCAAGAACCAACGTCTTCAAACTCTTCGTGAACCCCCTTTTCTAGAGTTCTTCTCGGGCTGAAAAACTCCTCTCAATCGGTTGGCCTTATCCCCAATCGATTATCATATCAGCTCGACCATTCAAACCTACAGAATGATTCTTTTTCTCCTGTCCAATTAATTGGTGAGACACACCAATCGATTCAGAAGTTTCTAATCGATTGAGCCAATCGATTCAAAAACCTTCTGTTCTCGCGAAAAACATCTCCAATCGATTACCCTAATTGATTGCTACAACCTTTAATCGATTCGGCAGTCTACTGTTCCATCACTAACTCATGATAAAACCACCTCCAATCGATTGTGTCAATCGACTAATCGATTGGGATAACTTCTATGCGCTCGATAGAAGCTATCAATTGATTATTTTGGGCTAATCGATTGAGTCAATCGATTGCCTAACCCTAAACCCATAATCCGAGTTTAGGGTTTACCACTCGATTGACACTCCCTGTTAATTGATTGATAACCCTAAATTTAGTCTTTTTAAGAATGAATTCGGGTCTTGCCTGATATCTGTTTGACCTCAACCTACCAGGACTTACTCTACCTAACATTTAGTCATCCGTGACCTGTTAGGACTTCTCGTTGTCTAATATCTGGTCAATCTTAACATATTGAGACTTTCTCACTCATGTCAAGTATCTGGTCTTCCTTGACCCACTTGGACTTCCCCTTGCCTAATCGCAGTTAGGATTTTCTCTTGCCTAACCTCAGTTAAGACTTCCGATCACTGAGTGTCTGATTCTCCTTGACCTATTTGGACTTTACCCTTGCCAACCTTCCCGTTGGACTTTCCCTTGCCTAACCCCAACTAGGACTTTCCATTGTCTAGCCCCGCTAAGATTTCCCCTTGTCTAACCTCAATTAGGACTTTCACTTGCCTAATCTTAGTTAGAACTTTTCTCTTGCCTAACCTTAGTTAAGACTTTCACTGTCTAGTCTCACTAGGTCTTTTCTCTTGCCTAACCTAAGTTAGAACTTTTCAAGTCAAGTATTGGGTCCTTCCTTGACCTACTTGACTTCTCTCTCACATATTGTCAAACATCGAAACTCAAACTCGAGTCAATCCCAGCTTAGTCAACCTTGACCTGAGGAGGATTGCATCAATATTTCATAGCTGCTACAATGTGCTCTATCAATTCAAGATTTAGACAGGAGATGAACTATACTAAAGGATAGTTGTATTATTTTACATGAGATGATATGCTTTTTTGTTAAAAAAATAAATAAAGTAGGATGCTCTTTTGACGATTTGATAAAAAAAAACGCCATTTTGATTTGTGTCCAAAGTTATTTTTATAAAAAAACTAGTAGTCTTAAGAGGAAATTAACTTTTTCTAAAAAAAGGAGAAATGAAATCGAATAAAAAATATGATAACTTTGAACAAAATTAATCATGTAGTAATATTAGTTAAAATTGTTATATTCATTTGATTTAAACTTCTACCTTTTCAACTATTAAATTATTTTAAAAGCATAATAGATTTTAATAGTCTCATAATAATTTTATCTAAAATTGCTAAGCATTTTGAGTCTTATCATCGCTTTAAAAGCATAAGAAACTCCAATGACCTCATATAGTGTATTTATATGTTTAGATTTAAAATTCAATATTTAAAGATAAAATAATCATGTGATAGTTTTGGCTCAAATTGTAACATGATGATTCCAATGACCTCAAATATTTAACCAATAAACAACTATATAGCATTTTTTTACCTTATTATATGATTATTTTAAAGTCTTTGATCATTTTGAAATTGTAGGTAGACTCTAATAATCTCATAGAGTGTATCTAGCATTTCAAATTTAAAATTTGAAAAAAAATGATTATATAACAATTTTATATGATTATTTTTTCTTCAAAATTTAAACATAAATTAATAAATGCATTTTAGGAGACAAGTTGGAGTTATTCAAAATGACCAAATGGTTTAAAATGATTATGCAGAATTATATTTTACTTAAAAATAATAATTTACTTATAAACTTATCTTTTTATTTTTTTTGTTATTATTTTTATGAAATATATATCATGCGATGTTTTTTAATATATATATATATATACATATATACAGTTTTGATACCCTGCACACCCTTATGTGAGCGATCATGGGCGACAGCCAACGTGGACACCTGACGTGTACAAGTCTCCGCGCTTCTGCGTTCTCGCTTCCTCGCGCGGGAGAAATTTCGCCCCGATCCTCAGTATTTGCTCGGGTGAAAACTTCAAATCTCCCTGTATATCTTCCTCTCCTCAGTTTCCCCTGCACCCT